>VDFB02024816.1:241682-280641 GCA_007258455.2 Sequoia sempervirens
TTAAATATATTAATATAATATTTTTATATATATATTAATGCATAATAAATATTAATATATAATAAATATATATCATATGTCAAAAGAAATCATAATTCTTAAAGTTCAAATAATGGATATCCATTTATTACGGATATCTATTATAATCGGATATCTGTTTTGTGTATTAGTGGGTTATACACTTGGATGAGCAACAAAATATATTAATATTAATATATGGTATAATATATATTAACATCTAATATATATTAATATATAATATATATTAACATCTAATATGTAATATTATATATAATATATATTAAAATATAGTATATAATGTATATTAATATATAATATATATTATATATCAATCTATAATATATATTATATATTATATTTTAATATATAATATATATTATAGATTGATATATAATATATATTATATAACATATGACATTTTAATAACACTACAGGTGACATATATCCATTTTGTAGGTGCGAATTGTTAAGAATTAGGGCCATTTCAATTATTTCACATAATTGATATCCGTTTTGTAAGTTATATATAAAAAAAAGGGACTATTTTGAGTATTTCAACGGTCCCTACATTCTTTCTGTCGTGAAATTCTCATGTTTTCTGTTTGCATCAAATGAAATTCAGCTTTTCAAAGATTCTCTTACACTTTTTTTAGAATTCCAATCGTTTGTGTGTGTGTTTTTTTTTTGTGCAATGAGGAGTAGCAGTCAGCGTAAGAAAAGGTAAAAAAAAACTTACAACAGATCAAATTGAAGCATATAGAGCAAAAGATAGAGAAAGTCATAGGAAAAGAAGACAAGGTATGCAAAATATTCAAATTGAAGCTTCTTCTGAACCATTGAATGTTAATTCAAGTGAAGATGAAATGGAAATTGAAAATATTGAACATCATATTCAAATTGAAAATGAAAATGTAGTTGAAAATGAAATTGTTTTGATTGGAGGTAAAAAACGGGTTTTGAAGGGGCTCGAAACCCTTTACAACAAAAATCAGTTGATAAAAAACATAACATAAAAAAGTAATCAGCCCAATGAGAGCCAACCAACAGCCAAAAAATAGCCAAAAAGATGGAAACCAGCCAGCAGCACTACAGATTGTTCAGAGTCTCCACAACTTCCATTTCACTAGCAGCCAACTTCTGCACATTATCCACCATATCAGACACCTCAATACCTAAGGCCCTAGCCTGCGCTTTCATTTTGTTTCTAGTTCTAGCCCCTGGCCCACCATTTTTTACCTCACCACTCAAAACACTACCTTTAACAACACCTTTCTCAACAACACACTCCACAACCATCAGCTTACCCCTAGCAGTAGTATCATCAACAAACACATTCTCCTTTGTCTTTTTCATAGCAATCATAGGGGAGATCACCTTGGAAGATTCCAAGATAGCCAAGACCTTAGAGGCATCTCCACCCTTCATTACAACATTCCACATCTTATCAAATTTATCCTCAAGGGATAACATTCTACCTTCCAAATTTTGTTTTAAATTAATGGTTTCCTCCGCCACAGTAAATTAAGAGAATCCATGAGATTATCAATTTAGCTTTGGACAGAAGGATCCTCAGCCTTACTAGCAACATCTCTAATTCTAACATTGGTCCTATTAATCTCATGAAAGAACCACTTAAAAAGTTTAAACAACACATTGGCACTGTCACAGGCTGAGCCCAACACATTAGAAAATTCCTCCCTGTCAAAGTTCTTAATGTGTTTCCCCATAGCAACATCCTCATCAGAAGAACTAACATGTACCTTTTTAGTAGAAATTTCCATACCTTTACCAGCGGGGAAAGGAGTCTTCATCTTGCGAATGGAGCAGGCGATTTTCTCCGCAACAACCTTCCTTTTCATTATCCTATCCGCATCTACTTTACTAGATCCCACAACATGACCACCACCCACAAATATTTCCTTTTCCTGCTTCTACAACCCCATGTCAACACTCGGCAAAGCCTCACCATAGATATCGCCAGCCAGGGTGAGAGGGAAACCCTTCTCTAGTTGTAAGCCAACAGGAAACACCTTCCCTTTCTAACTCCCCTCTGCAGGCTCCTGCACATATCTAGTCACTGGAGGAGGAGAGCAAGCTTCCCCATAAAGTTCAATTTTGTTCTTACCCCCCTTAGAAAGAACATTCGCCACCACCTCATCACTGCATGTTGTATAGCCCGCCTTATCATCCAACTTCCTTTTCCCAGTCTTACCTGAAATAGGGGAACTGGGGCCCTCCTCAAAAGTGACATATGAATCCGGGACATAATCAACATCATCATCCCTATTAGACTCAAAATCTTTGTTCAAAATAAGCCTCCTCTTCTTAGGCTTCTTACTAACCCTTTTCTCTCCCAAGTATGTCTCATAACCCTCCCTGGGTTTAGCAGTATTTTCCTTCGAAGACACCAAATTTTTTTGCACCTCATGATATTTGACATGTTCATATATCAGGAGAATTAACCCCGCATGCAAGACATGGTTTTTTGGGTTTTTCCTATGATCTTTAATCCTCGAGTCAAGCGACATCAACAAATAGTAGGGAAAGAACACCCATTTCTTATGTCAAAAATGGTTAAGCAAAAGGAAATGGTAACTGTTAATCATCATATACCTGCCTTCCAAGGTAACATACCTCATAATTTCTTCAACAACATCACACCACAACGCTTTCAAAGAGCTCCTCTGATACCCACCGCTCTTCGCCAACTTCAAATCAACAACCTCCTTCCCTTTAAAGAAAATAGACATCATAGCCTGTGATTATTTTTTGTCTCTAAACACCTTCATACCTTAAATAGCCAAGCCTATAATTTGGGCTATAAATTCTTCATCAACCATAATTTCCCTACCACCCAAATTCAAGGTTCTCTCATTCCACCCTTCAACAACCAAAATAGTGACATGGGGACTATTACCATGCAGTCTTTCCATATACGAAGTTAAACCACCCTTCTCTAAAATATCCCACACCTCCTTCCTCTACTTACCAGTAACAAAAGACTTAGGCTCGGCACAATTTTTGTCCCCACCCATCGTAGAAGACATAACAAACAAAGACCAAGCACACAACAAAAAGCTCAAGAAAACAAAACCAATACCACCCAAAACATGAATACCCAATAGAAGCCTCTGGAAAATTAGGCCATTAACACCCACAATCTGTGCGAAGCCAACCATAGGACACAAATTCAATAATGAATTTGAACTCTGTGCCTTGTGAAAGCCATCCCTCAAAATCATAAATTTAACATCCTCATTCATGACATTCAACCACGTGAGTAAGGACAAGCACCCCTTAATGAACAATAAGATTGACACTAGATTAGCATTCATTATTAATTATAGTAGTTGCCTCAACAGGAATAGGATCATTCAAATCCCACTCCTTGCTATCTCTAACACCAAAGTTAGCAAAGAAATCAGCTAAAATATTTCCCTCTCTCAAAATATGGGAGATATAAACATTATCAAAGGAATTGATAATATCAATAGAATCCTTGACCAAGGCCTCAATAGTCCAAAACGAAGGTGAGGCATTCTTCAAATTGTTAATAATGTTTAGAGAGTCACCCTCCAACCAAACCTTCCTAAACCCTCTACTTTGAGCTAGTTTGAGACCATGATAGGCTACAACCACCTTTGCGTAGTGGTTTTTCTAGATTCCCAAAGGGAGCGCCACAGTAGAGACGAGCCTGCTATTAGAATTTCTAATCACTCCTCCACATCCAACAAGTCCCAGATTTCCTTTAGCCACACCATCAAAATTGATCTTAACCCAACCATCCAGAGGCGCCTTCCAAGCAACATCATCTCTTGAGGATTTCCCTTTAAAGACCGGGAGAGATATATCATAGGGAAACTTCCACTTTTGAGCAATAGAAATATCATAGGGACTGAGATTAATCTTTTGATCAACATGAAAGGAGATCCCAGATAGAAAGTTTTCCTTAATTCTTGCACAAATCTTATAGGCAACAGCTAAAGCTGGAAGAGCAAAAATTCTAAAAAAATTGTTGTTGCGTTCCAACCACACCCCCCAAATCAAATGAGGTAGAGTGAGAGACCACAAAATTTACAAAGCTAGATTAGAAGAGGGATCAACCCATTGAAACCATAAATCTTTGATAGAGCTAGGAAACACCCAGCAAAGATTCTAGAGTGAGAGCACATGATTCTAGATCACACCAACATATCTGCATCCAATCAACAAAGGACAAATATTATCCACTTCCTCTTCATAGAGAAAGCATCTATTTGGCATAACAAAGCCTCTTTTAATTATATTATTAGTTGTTAGAATTTTTTTTTGACAGAAGAGCCAAAAAAAAATATTGACCTTAGGAATCGATCTAGAGGACCAAACAGAAGCCCAAAAGGGAGGCAGACCAACAAAGGAATCAAAGAGATGAAAGGCCGAAGCAACCAAAAAGTTACTCGTAGAGGAAGGCTTCCAAACAAACCTATCAAGAGAGGGGAGAGAAGGAATATGAACCAATGAAATAGCCTTATAAATAATTTCTAGATTAGGGTCCACCTCATGCAACTTCCTCCAACAACCTCTTTCAATATAGTTAGCAACAAATCTGCCAAACTGTCACACACAAAGGTCCATAAAGGGTTGATCCCATGGCTCATCCTTAAGAGGCCCATTACCAAACCAATTATCATCCTAGAAAAGAAACTCTTATTACCCATCTTCCAGAAGAGACCCTTAGCAACAAGCCTTCGAGCCTTCAACATACAATTCCACAACACAGAACCATACATAGGGTTAAAATCATGAGATAAAACATCTCTAACCCAATCATCACCATTTGCTCCAAGCAATTTTTTCCCACTCACTTTTGGCTAACAAGAGATTCCATAACTGTTTACTTAAAAGGGCAATGTTAAACATTTTGATTTTATGGATTCCCAACACACCTACCTTTTTAGGCTGACATACATCATCCCAAGCAACCAAATGAGTTCATTTTTTATCTTCAACACCTATCCATAGGAATTTTTTTATGAATTCCTTCCAAGATATCCACAAATTTCCTTAGCATGTGAAAGAGACTAAGAGCATAGACCAAAATATTCTGAAAGGTGGATTTAATCAACTAAACTTTACCAGCTTGGCTTAACATAGCCCCCTTCCATCTAGCCAGCTTGGAATTAAATTTATCAATCAGCCCCCTCCATAAAGAATCAGGAGCCTGAGAGGATAAGAGGAGCCCCAAGTAATAAGTAGGAAGTTCACCAATTTGACATTGCAAAATTCCAACAATCCTAATCTATCTTTGAACCAGAGTGTTGAAAAAGAAAATAACTCTTTTGTAAGCTAACCTTCTGCCTAGACACATCCTCATACATTTGTAAAATCCATTTAATAGCCTTAGCTTCCTTAATAGACGCCTACCCAAGCAAAAGAGAATCATCCACAAATTGTTGATGAGAGCAAACAAGGTTAGTTGAAGGAGGGGCTAGCCTAGACATAAGACTAAAATTGACAAATCTTTGGATAAGATGACCCAAAGACTCCACCATAATGATAAACAGGAAGGGAGAGATAAGACCTCCTTGTCATAGAACCATAGAGTAGTCAAAGAGAGAAGGAGATCCAATGATGAGCACTGAGAACAAAGGGGTCAAAATAATTTGATGCACCAAAGCCACCATTTTCTCCCTAAAACCAAACGAGAGAATAATCTTAGACAAAAAACTCCAATCCACTCTATCATAAGCTTTTAGCAAATCAAGCTTGAGGATGAAACTATCATGTTTGTAAACAATGAGAGAGTGAATATTCTCATGAACAGTGAGAATTGAGTCCAAAATTTTCCTACCAGCCACAAAATAGTTCTGCTAGGGAGAGATGATGAGAGGCAAAAAAATTCGCAACCTCAATGCCAAAACCTTGGAGAAAATATTATATATTGAGTTGCCCAGAATTATAGGACGGAACTCCTCGAAAGAAGAAACACTAGGATTTTTGGGAATCAAAACAATAAAGGAGGAGTTCAACTCCTTTAAAAGGTAACCCGGTCTGAAAAACTCCTTAGTAGCCACAACATCTTTCACAATAATTTCCCAAAAAGACAGAAAGAAGAACATGGGAAAGCCATCAGGGTCCAAAGCCTTATTACCTTCAAAGGAGAAAACAACACACCAAATTTCCTCTGCAGAAGGAATACAAACTAATTTCCTATTGATCTCATCATCCACCAACTGAGGAATATCCCTCAGTATATCCTCTTTACAGGCCAAATCAAGCTCTCCCTCCACCGAAAGTAGCTGAGAAAAATAGGAAGCAACAACATTCTGCAAATCAACATCCTTCTCCAGAGCTTGGTTGTTATAGTTAATTAGATTGATCTGATTAGAGGCCCTGTGTTTCAATGTAGAAATATGAAAAGCTTAGTATTTTTGTCACCACTCTTTAGCCACATGATCCTCAAACACTACTTCCAAAATTATTCCTCCTTCACAATTATATTATGCATCTTAGAAAGCAAAACATTTTCCTTTAAAATCAAATCCTAATCATACCCAGATGATTGAATGACTTGTTGAACAGAGTGAAGCTCCTTAGAAACCCCATCTTTCTCCATAAAAATATGACCAAAAGAGGTACGGTTCCATTTTCTAACATTAAGCTTCACATTAGCCATCTTTTTAACAACTTTATACATAGCTGACCCATCCACATTAATATTCCACCAATCCTTAAACAAATTTCCCAAATCAGGATGACAAGTCCACATTTTCTCAAACCTAAAAGGAAAGTTCTTCTTACCACCCAAAAAATCCACAGATAGAGCCAAGGGGAAGTGATCCAAACTCAATCTGGTAAGAGTTGAAAGAGAGCAAGAATAGTGGACTAACCACTTGGGATTTAAAAGAGCATGATCCAACTTAACCTGGATATGGGCATCACCAACACGCCTATTCGACCAGGTAAAGGAAGCCCCTTTCAAATCCAAATCAAGAAGAGACGAATCATTAATGAACTACATAAGATTGTAACTGCTATCATCCACATTCTGTGCACCACCCATCTTATCAGCATCATGTAGAGGAGTATTGAAATCTCTAATGACCAACCCATTACCAACATTATGAGAAACTTTAAAAGAAGCAAGATTCTCCCAAAGCCTTTTTCTAGCACTCTTGCAATTAGGAGCATAAATATTAGATAAAGTCCAGCAAAACTTATCATGAAGGTGGAAAAAAGAAGTAGCCACATGATTACTATCATTAAGTACCTCCACACCTCTAATAATCCAAAGATTCCAAAAAGTCACAATCCCACCAGAAGCACCCGCCGCCTTAGAACAATGCATACCACAATCCTTAAAAAGCTTCAATTTCAACCTAGAGAGCTTATCCAAACCCATTTTAGTTTCTTAAATTAAAAAAATATTAGGGTGATGATCTCTTACCAGATTAGCCAGGAGATCATGCTTATGAGGGTGATTCAAACCCCTCATATTCCAAGAAATAATCTTCATGGGAATTTATGGGAAGTGCTCTTAGAGCACATATCCAAAAGAGTTCTCTACTTGCCATCAACTATATCCATCCGACTCTCTTACTCCCTAGCAACATTAGTTGGAGGCCGACCTCTACCATGCAGCTCAGACCCACAGTTTGTTCTTTGTCGATTCCTTGTCACAACTCCTAGCAAAGGAGAATTTTTCTTTCTATTACGCTCATGAACCATAATATAAGGCGGGTTGCTCACTTCCTCCAACTCCTCAAACTCCTTGACATCAGGCTTCAACTCCAATCCCTCTATTTTTGACACAACACTTTGAGGAATCCCCCTCGGGAGGAGATCCAAATTCAATAATCATAGAAGAGTGATTTTCCTCCAACATTATAGACCTTACATCATTAGACACAGGGGACAAGCACTTCTTTTCAACCTGTTCCAAATCCTGATTCATTTCCCCCTAAACTACTTGACCATCAACCACCTTATCAAACTTATCCAAATTTGTGTCCTCACGAACCTCTGAGGAAGGCATACCTTTAGGCTCCACCTCCCAGGTTGGAGGTTTCTCTACCTCTCTCCATTGTTTAGTCATTTGTTTAGGGACTTTGAGAGGACATTTCTTGGCCCAATGGCCAACTTTCTTACAGTGGAAGTAGGAAAAGGGATTCGACTCGAATTCAACCAACTACTTCCACACCCCAAGTTTAGAGTTAATCTTAACCATAGAACAAAAATTAGTTGATTGCTCCACATTCATACAAAATTTGGCATAAACCAACCGCTTCCTAGAAGCCATCATTTGGTCTATCAACAACAAGTAACCAAACATGCTGGAAATCCCCTTGAATACCTCCTCATCCAAAAATTCTAGCGGGAGGCCAGGAAATCTAACCCAAACTAGAGCAGCCAAGAAAGAGCACGAGTTCGGATTAAAGCCCGTTTCCCATTTCTTCAGCATCGAGGAGGACTTTCCAAGGAACCACGACACCCCCGTCAATTCCAACACCATATCATCTTCACAGTTGAAGGAAAAAGAGAAGAAACCTTTGGCCATAACAGCCACATAAATCTGTCCTTTAGGTTTCCAGTGAGTTAAAGTAAACTTGCGCACCGGCTCAATGTGAGGTCGAGGACCAACAAATTTACCCAACAGATCCATGTCCATATTAGACACTCTTTTGTCCATAATATAGTCTAGAACATAAATAGAGTGCTCACCCATCTTTTTATTAGCAACAAAGGGCATAGGAGGGGGAGTACTTTTTATTTTAGGCTTAGACCCAAATAGATTTGTCCATTTGAGAGAGGAGCTCAACAAGAAAGCATTCTTAGTCTTTTCAAATCCAAGACCCTCCACATTAGAAATCCCATCACACCCATCCGCAGACAGGCCATTCCCTGACTTTTCAAACCCAGGTACCACTTTTTCAAAGCCAAGCACTTGGGAGTGCATTGGGAACACACTCTTTGAAGCCTCTTTCTTGTTAGAATAAACATTAGCCACAAAAGGGGACCCACTTAGCTTACCTGCAGCAAGGGCCCCGCCTGACATCACCCTCGCATCAACACACCATCTACCATTACCACCTGAAGCATCATCCTAATCTCCCACCTTTTCAGAATTTGAAAAATCACCACCACCATAGGCACCACCCAAGGAGGTTCACATCGCTTGATATGTTAATTGAAAATGTGGTTGAAAATGAAATTGATTTTGACAATGAAAATGTTGTTCAAAATGAAATTGTTATTGATAATGTTGAAAATGAAAATGTGGTTGAAAATGAAATTGTTTTTGACAATGAAAATGTTGTTCAAAATGATATTGTTATTGAAAATGTTGAAAATGAACCTTATGCAACACCTAATTACAAAAGAACCCCTAAATGGTTGGTTGAAATAGATGAGAACATAATTGATAATCTTCAAGGAAAAAGGTCACAATGAATGGTTTGTTTGTGGGCTATGGAATTGTTCAATGAATTATTTTCCAATGAGACATTAACTGAACAATGCCAACTTTTTGTGCAATTACTTAAGATTTACAAAATGAGATCATTATTAAAAGAATGGAAGATTCATCTTCGGAAAAAAAGTCTTATTGTAAAAAATATTTTTAATGCTCTAACCTCTATTGGAAAGACTAGTAAGGAAAAAGATAAAAGGGTTGCTCGAAGAGTGATCACAACCTCACTAGTAAGCCATCATTTGAAAAATGCTCATTTAATGAGACAAACTTGTATTGATTTTAACTTAAATTGTAAAACATTGAATAGAGCACTATCAAGAAGAAGACTCGACAGTGCTCTTCAAAATGATACGTGGGATTTTAGTAGGAGGCTTCCATGTGTTGATAAAAATCTAACCGATAATGTAAAGATGCAAATTGAACAATATGGGAATTATCACTCCAAAGTATCATCGAATGTAAAGGATGTTTTAAAGTTACGAATTGGTAATCGAGATCGTACACCGCATCCTAAACATTTTTTGGAATGTAGCCAAATAATTTTGTACAAACAATTTTGTCAAGAACATCCACATTTGCAAGTCTCACAAAGGGATTTTGAGTCTTGCAAGCCATTTTATTGTGTTCCTATTGAGGTTCGTAATACATGTTGTTGTAAATACCATGTTGAGGGTATGTGTAGGATCATCATGGAAAAAATAGGCCCTTAAGTGCCAAAAAAATTAGAAAAATTAGAGTTAGGAAACTTGACGTAAAAATTTGAATAAGTTATCTATATTATTTCAAAAATATGTAAGAATAGAATCTGTAGCAAATTGAATGTAGTTTCTAAACTACTAGGTTTATTTAAAATTAAAAATCTATTTGGTGAAAATTTGAAATTTCAATGCAGTAGTACTTAAATTTCAGGCAAAAATAAGTAGGTGTCTGGACCACCCTAACCACAATAAAACGATTATATTTTTTTATAATATTTTAGATATAAGTAGAGGACTCATGTCCCAATGTGATGCACATTTTTTGTAATTTTTTTCCAAGTAAATAATTAATTATTATTTTTTATTACAACTTTTAAAAATATAAAACTTCGTAGTAATCGACCACCTTAACTTGGTCAAAACTTCATGAAATTAAATTTTATTTTTTAATCCTATAGTATGCGAATCATAGAATGTGACACATGTTTTAGATTCAAAAAATGTGATACTGTTTGAAAGCTATATATTTTTTTAATCAACCTATCAATCAGGACTTCAATCGTAATTCAAATAGAAAATGAATAACAATTATTTATTAAATTCAAAGTAAAGCATAATTTATATTGATGGAAAGCTGATAATCTCCTTTAAAAACATTTTTCATTTCATCAATTTTGGGTAAAAAAATTTGTCAGCCACATACCCTACACATACCCATCATATCACCACTTTTTGGCCCATCATGATCTTGCACATACCCTTGAGTTTTCAATGTATCATGAATTGTTATGCTATATTCATTCTACTATGCATACTGATGAAATGTTGCAAGAGTGTCATACAGTGCAACTTCCCAAGTCATCCAAGCAGTTGTTAGATTCATTTTCATGCATTAGAGGTGATGGTTGCTTATTTTATAAAAATGATTGTTTAAATGAAACATGTTTGCAATGTGGTGGTTTATCAAAGTTTGTAACATGATTTCATGAGGGCAACGATCATGATTTTGGTAACAAAATTGTTGAGAAAAAAAATATGAGACAGTGAAATACACAATGAAGAGTGGAGGTGAGGGTTCTAGAAGCAAGTTGGTTGCAAGAGAAGTAAGTATTGTTGATTTTATTTTAGATTTTAAGAAAAATATTTTCTATAAGTATGCAAGGCATAGCAATAGGTCGTAGTGGTTAGATGGGCAATTCAGGATGTGTAAGGACTCTTTCCCCATTGGAACTATTGTATCTATGGTTGATTTTGTTGAAAATTACACATTGTAACCACAAAATGAAGTTCAATCACAATATTATAATTCTATTCAAATTGCTATTTTTGTCCACATAACATATAGGCATTCCCTTGATAGTATAAAAGAGGACAGGAAGATAATCAAGGAGTACCATTTTTACATGAGTGATGATAGATCTCATTCATCCGAATTTGTACAACATTGTTTTGAAAACTTTTTTTAGTTCTTGTAGGAAAAAGGAATTGAAATGGGTCAACATTTGATTTGGTCAGATAACTACACAAGGAAATTCAAGAATGTTCGCATGTTTTATTGATCGAGTAGGATGCATATAGAGAGGGGTGTACCACATATTTAGAGTTTTTTCGAAGCTGGGCATGGAAAAGGTGAGCATGTGTGAAGAGAGCTTTGGTTAAGGAACAAATGAAGATTAGAGGTGGTGCAACATTCAGTGATGCACATTCTATTGTGGATTGGTGTACTTATGCACTATCATGAGGAGGGACACTCGATTCACAAGTCTATAGGTTCCTTTGGTTGGTTGAGGAGGTCACAATGGGAGACATAATGGAATGTTAAACATAGTGAAGCCACAATAGTGGTTTACAATTGAAGTGAGGAAGGAAAACTCACAGAAAATGAATTCATGGCAAAAAATTGATTTTAGGGGTTCGTACGAACATACTGGTTCGACCGAACCCATTAGGGGTTCGCTAGAACCTGGGTTCGGGCAAACCCTTTTAATGCTTTCTAGCCAAAAATGCCAACAAAAACCCTTATAAATGGGGGGTTTGAATGAACCAGGGTTCAAATGAACCTTGGTTCAAGCGAACCCCTAGGGGTTCGCTCGAACCCCCCTTGTTCCTCATCCCTCCTCTGAGACACAAAAAACCCTAAATTTTGGCACTTCGGAGCTCGGGTTGATGATGAAAATGGAGGAATCTTCACAAACCCAACTGGAATCAAGTAGTCCTCAGAACAAGCTATCCAACAAATATAATCTTAATATGTTTTGGTTTTATTATGTATTTGTTTTTTTAGTTTTATTAAACATAGGTTTTTCATCGAAAATGAAGGTCTATGTTCTGCACATGTGGAAAAATAGCAGATTATCAAAAAAAAAAATTGAAAAATATGTGTGCATAGATATTGAATTCCTTGATCCAACAAAAAAAAGAAAAGAATTTTGATATATACAAAAAAAGTTATGCATTATACGGTTGCGCTATGTCTGAATTGTAATTAGTTTGACTTTGAAACTTGATTAAAGAGAAAATATTCAATAAAAAAATGTCTAACCAAGTGGAATCACTAGATATTAGAGTTAAGAATCTAAATTCGAAAGAATTAGAATTTTATCCTTCATGGAAAAAAAGTTATGCGTTATACGGTCTGCATCACTTTTTAAAAATGTTGTTTTTTGAAAAAAACCAATTTTCATGGGAGATGGAAAATGAAGTGTAAAATGATTCCAAAAATTTTGAAAAAAATATTTTTAGAATCTACAGACAAAATGTGACGAGACTCTAGTTTGCATTATCTTCAAATTCTTCACGATTTAGTCACTATAGTTGCCCGAATGTGAAATTTTAGTTAAAAATAATAATTTCAGTGTCCAATTTGGGAAAAAATTGTAAACCACTATTGTGGGATCACCCAAACAATTAGAGATTCTTCAAAGATTCATTTATTTCAAATCTCAGATGTGAGTGCATGGACCATATGGACACGAGAGATGGCTTGTTTTTGTCATAATTGTATTCAATGTGATTGGGATCAATGTAAGTCAAGTGAATGGGTAGATACATGGATTCCACAGTACCTAACCCCTTTATCTATAGCATAATCCTCATTACAAGATGTAATAGAAAGTTCACTTGCCTACAATCATCTTTCAGATCTTGTACAACCAAGACATGTCTATGCAGTTGTAGCACCGCAAGGGAATGAAGAGGGATCAAAATATTGGTTGGCATGATGTGTACAGGGAAATAAAAAGCTAACACAACTGATGATAGATGATGATGGTTTCATGTATCCTACAGGTTCAATTTTTGTTTCTCGAACTTGGTTGCATTACCATTTCACCATCGTTTAGGTTGTTTACAATAATATAGATTTTTTATTCTAAGTATATTTAGATGTTGATAAAAAAATTATGACCACATAGGTTCAGTTGTTTTCAGAACTTGGCTGCGAACATATATGATTAGAAAGAATGGCGTACCTGCATTTGAAGACTATGAGAAACACAAAACCATTTTGATGTATTCGCACCTTGTTATAGCAACAAATTTTAAGTTATTGAGACATCATGCTAGACCAAAAACAAAACAAACTATGGACAATTAGTAGTGTTGATTATGAAGCATTACTGGAAACTCTGAAGGTAAGAGATGACCTTGTAGGGACACTTGAGTAGAAGATCATTTGTTGTATGGGACAAGTATGCTATTATTCATCACATTTAGATATTGTTTATCTACTGAGGTTCATTATTTAGGTTGTTTAGAATAATATAGATTGGTTATTCTAAGCATCTTTTATAGTTTGCATTACCAATTCATCATCATTCAGGTTGTTTAGAATAATATAGATTTGTTAGTCTAAGCATCTTTTCTATTATGACAATATAGATATCTCATTTGAAGTATATTGTGATGTTCCTAGCATGATAGATCATGGACCTGCTGCAACAATAGCCAAATCCGATCCTTTAGGAGAGGTATGTGACATATTAGAATAATATAGATTGGTTATTCTAAGCATCTTTTATAGTTTGCATTACCATTTCAACATCATTCAAGTTGTTTAGAATAATATAGATTTTTTAGTCTAAGCATCTTTTCTATTGTGACAATATAGATTTCTCATTTGAAGTATATTCCGATGTTCCTAGCATGATAGGTCATGGACCTACTGCAAAAATAGCCAACTCTAATCCTTTGGGAGAGGTATGCGAAAGATTAGAATAATATAGATTGGTTATTCGAAGCATCTTTTATAGTTTGCATTACCATTTCATCATCAATTAGGTTATTTAAAATAATATAGATTTGTTATTCTAAGCATTTTTTCTATTGTATGTAGTTTGAATGCTACCTTAATGGTTTGTACAGGTGGTTGTCACTCCAGAATGTGAACATGTTGTTCTTGTGGAAGACTGTGTCGACTGCGAAGGCAATGCGAGCTCTATTTCCTTCCCCTAATGGGAAATGACTATGTATTAGGGCCATTTGTTGTATGCCTATGTGGCATTTTTCAAATCCTATATTTGATAGCAATTATTTAATGATAATATTCATGCATATTGTGTACACTTTACGTGTATTCAAGTGTATACTTTACAACTTATGTGTATACTTTGTCACTTATGAGTATTGCAATGTATACTTTATGACCTAGATGTTTTAATGCGTATAATTTATATTCATGTGTATAGTTCATGACTTAAGTGTATTTGAGTAAATGAATCACTTTTTCACTTACTCACAAGGAACAAAATGAACCCTAAACCCCTTTGCACCTTTACATCGCATCCATCTAACCCTTTTTCCATCAATTGAAAACTCGTCACCATGAGAAAACGCCTCTAGGATAGAAAAAAATGAAGAGAGGTTATTGTAGAGGGTCCCAACATGATCCCATAGCCTCCAATAGAGAGTATGTAGGCATCACAATTTTTGAGAAATAGAGATTCAAAGATTGTTGTTTTTTAGCACTTTGGACTCTTAAGGGAAATCGTCAATCCAATGTAGCTCAGAGTGATTCAACATATTTGGGTGAAAAAGAGGGCCATCCCTAGCGTAAATGTACCCATCCAGATATGTTGGAACAAACCATTTGGTCGTACTAGTTGTAGAATGAAATTTGCACCACTTTGCATCTTTACACTGCTTGCATCTGATAAATTTTTCCTCAACTGAAAACTCGTCACTACAGGAAAACACCTTTGAGATAGCAAAAAATGAGAGAGGTCATTGTAAAGGGTCCCAACACAATCCCATAGCCTCAGACAAAAAGTCTATAGGAATCATGATTTCTGAGAATAGCCCTTCAAAGACTGTTTCCTTTTAGCACTTTGGACTCTTAAGGGAAATCGTCAGTCCAATGTAGCTCAAAGTGATTCAACATATTTGGGTGCAAAAGAGGACCATACCTAGCATAAAAATACCCATCCAGACTTGTTGGAATAGTCTATTTGGTCATACAAGTTGCAGAATGAATGTTGCAACACTTTGCAACTTTACATTGCTCGCATTTGACAACTTTTTTCTCAACTGAAAACTCATCACTGCGGGAAAATGCCTCTAAGATAGCAAAAATTGAGAGAGGTTATTGTAGAGGGTTTGAACATGATCCCATAGCCTCAAACGGAGAGTCTGTAGCCCTTCAAAGATTGTTGTCTTTTAACACTTTGGACTCTTAAGAGAAATCATCGGTTCAATGTAGCTTGAAGTGATTCAGCATATTTGGGTGCAAAAGAGGACCATCCCTAGTGTAAACATACCCATTCAAATGTGTTGGAATAGTCTATTTGGTCCTATGAGTTGTAGAATGAAAGTTGCACCACTTTGCAACTTTACACTACTTGCATTTGATAACTTTTTCCTCAACTGAAAACTCATCACCATGGGAAAATGCCTCTAAGATAGCAAAAACTGAGAGAGGTTATTCTAGATGGTCCCAAAAAAATCCCATAGCCTCAAATGAAGAGTTTGTAGGCATCACTATTTCTTATAAATAACACTTCAAATATTGTTGCCTTTTAGCACTTTGGACTCTTAAGGGAAATCGCCGGTCCAATGTAGCTCAGAGTGATTTGGCATATTTGGATGCAAAAGAGAACCATACCTAGTGTAAAAATACCCATCTAGATGTGTTGGAACGATCTATTTGGTCCTACGAGTTGCAGAATAAAAGTTGCACCACTTTGCAACTTTACACTACTTGTCAAAATTGCAACTTATTGTCAAATGATGGAAGTTCAAGAGTCATCTTGTTGTAGTTCGTTGGAAAATAGATAGAAGTTGTTTGGTCATGTTTGTAATGCCTTTAAAAGTCCTTGTGAACATTTGAAGAGGAATTATCCATTGAGAATTTGAATTCTCAATACTAAAAATGTTTTCTCAAAACTTTTTGTGTTTTACATTATAATCTGCAAATTCAAGGCATTGTACTTGCCCGTACAAGAATTTCTTGCTCTAAAAGTGGTGGGATCTAGTGGAGGATTGTTGTAACTTCAATTTTCATCCAATATTTTAGATTTTCATTGAGTTTAAAGCATCTTTGAGGAAAATTACTATTAATAGGTCTGTGTGACCAATTTAAGGGTTTTGGAGACTTGAAAATGAAATTTAATTGGACATTCCATCTATTGTATCTGCTATGACTTAGTGGAATGGACCAATTAGGTAGGAATTAGATGTTAGAAGGGTTTGGGAGAGCAGGGGAGGTCAATCGAGGTTTGGGCATGATGCCCTAGATGCGAAAAGTGTGGTTTTTGAGTGAAATTGGGAGGTTTAAGGGTGTTAGTGATTGAAATATGTTGGGGCAGAAATTTCTAAAGGTGTGTTAAGCATATGCAGACTTCTATAAATGTGTTTGAGGTGTTTTTTGAGTGAGATAAGTGTGGAAATGCATACTTTCAATAAACCCCCTTATAATTTAGGCAAAATGAGGGTTTCATGATTGAGTGAATTAGATAGCATTTACAAGGATCATAGTTGTGGAATTTGGATGTTTATAGCCTGGTGAGATACTGTCCAAAGGAATTTTGGAGGGGCAGTAGTTTTAAACTGGAGTTATTTTGCAAATTTGGGCTAATTGGAGCCATGTTCAACATAATAGTTCAATTTCAGTGGGGTTGTTCCAAAACAAGCACATTAGGTTTTGAGATATGTTAAAGAGAAGGGTACTGGGTGTCTCTCACAACCTTTTGTTTTGTGGGTTTGAGTTGATTTTTTGAAGATATTGATTCTTACTCAAGATGATTTTATACCTTTTAATGTTATTATGCTTCAATGAACATTAAGTGACATTGATTTTTATCAAGATGATTATATTACTTTCGAATGAACACTATAACATGACATGCATTTCATTAAGTTGTATCCACTTTTCATTAATTTTAACTTCTTTTGAAATAAAAATTAGCTGCACACTTCATTACACAAGTTTTAAAAACAAAATAATGTCAAATGTAAATTCATTCAACAAAGCTTGAAATCATGGGTATTCTCAAAATGAGTTTTTGATAAAAATTTATTAGTAGACATGTATAAAAAATGTGGTACAATAGAAAAGGAAATTCATTGTTTGAAAGATCTCCTCAAAGAAATAGTTGGATTACCAATTGTAATTCATAAGTTCTATTAAAATGTTATTTTGTTAATCTATAACATACATTATCGATCATAACTTTAAACAATTCTAAGATAATTATACATTCCATTTTGAAAATTCAAAGTAGAAAGACATGCACACGAGGAACAAATTAGATTGAATATCAATTCTTATATATCGAACTGTAGAATAATTGTGTTTGTGCATATACAAATTTGGCATATGCCTACTCAGAACAAGTCTTACAAATTGTGGCATATATGCCATCTCAAGATCTATCAAACCCTAAGTACATGTCAATCTATATCATATCCTAATCCTGTGCTGGAACATCAAAATCGAGCCTCCTCGAAGAAGTTAGATGCTTTGAAGTTTCATGCACAATAACATTTCATAGCACAAATTAGATTATGTGAATGGTTGACAAGATAGACTAGTAAATTATAGAAACTTATATACCATCATTTATAAATTAAAATTTAACATCAAAATCAGTAAACATGTACTATATTATATCAATAATGCAATTCTTGTTTACCTCAAATCTTGCTCTCTTTTTTGCAAGACGTTATGCATATGATTGTCCCTTAGGACAATCAGTAGTCCTCGTATAAAGTAATGGTCTCTCACTCATCACAATGTTGAGTTGAACAAAGGGCTATAGCAAATAAAATAAAAATGATATAAATTAACATATAATTGTTTACAAATAATCATATCTACTAATCATGTATCTATTCCTATCTAAACATAAATGATCTACAATATAAAATAAACACATACCTATTGTGATGCTATGACACTAGATGGGCTCATAGTGGATGGATCAGCTAAGATGGTTTCCTATATAAAAAATGACAAAAATGTAAATGCACATGCACATATAATTATAATGTCGACAATAAAAAAAAATATACGTGTTGTGCAACTTCATCCAATGGGTCAAACCTAGTCAACAAGGCTGTATAAGAACCAGGTTGCTACATAAAAAGATAAGATTACATTATATGATCAATATATGTAGTACCTACATTTAAACATAATAGATTTCAAAGATTAACATCTAAAATAACAATTTAAATAATTTACCATGTATTGATTGTCTAAGGAAAATGAAATGGCAGTATGTGTAGCTTGCTGCACTTCCGACATATGCTTGTTTGTCAACAACTATTAAAGATTCTAGCACATAAACATATATTAATACAAATATCTTCCATAAAACATGAAAGAGTTTACATAAAGCACACTATGAAATTGCTTTAAGACTTACCAGTCCTCCCATATCATCCTTGGCAGTTAATGTCTCTCCTACAAATGATCCACTCCATGCTCTATCAACTCCTACATCTGGCATATCATGAACCTCAAAGTTAGATGTGTCTATGGGAGCCTTAGTGGACCGTCGAAGAGGACCAAAACATAAATTTTTGCACATCATGTAATGATGAGGCACACAAATATGTCCCAAAGAGGACTGTGTACTAGTGGGAGTTGATGGTTGTGTACCAGTGGGAGTTGCTGCTGTAGGTGCACCACCATGATGCTGGAATGTATTAGGTGCAACACCACCATGATGGGATGCATCGTCAAATGGTTGTGCAACATGATGGCTCTGCATGACCAAATGACCACTCAACGAATGTAATACATAAATGCTCAAAGTCCCTACATCTACAACAATCTCAAGGTAAGGTAGTGGAGTCGGAGCAGCAATAGGTGGAGGAGGACAAACTGGGGTGACTCGGCGTGCCCTAGGTCTATCCTGTGGCATCCCTCTACCAACACCCTGGAAATCTTGCATGTCAAAGTAATTGACATGTTTCCCTAGCACAAACTCAACATATTATTTTCAAAGAAAATACTGAGGGACATCAAGATTGTTGTAAGGTGGTTTATAAAAAACCATCCACCAACGTCTCCAAAAATTCTCTAATATGCCTCTATGGGTGCACCATTTAATTGAAAATTTTAGTTTTCGCACATTAACAGGTTGTCCAGTTCTTTGATCAATGAATAACTGGGCTAATTGGGCTTTCTCAATATCAAGAGCCTTCACCTCATCATATGATAACCCATCAACATAAAATTGTCTTTGTTCCTCTCGCTAGTGTGCAAATCTATTATGTTGAGTTGTCAAAGTTTGAACATTTAAAACAATTGTTTCCACAGTGTTTTTCATGTCTAATAGTTCATCGAGTGTCTCATAGATTTGACATAATTTTCTTAATTGATCTAAATTTCTATGAATAAAATCATGCATTGTTGGCACATTTTCATTTGGAAACAATGGTTGTGGTGGAGGATTTGGAGGCTATTCATTTTCTATAGGATTAGGGTTTTCGTTTTGTGCGGGATCAGGGTTTTCATTTTGTGTGGGGTTAGGGTTTTCATTTTGATCCATTTTAAACCTGTTAATTGATAAAAAAATTTAAAATTAACAATGGTTTTAATGTAATAAAAAATCTATCAAATATACCCTATTTTTGACAAAATGTTTCTTTTTAAATGCAAAATAAATATAAATTGAATAAAAATTGAAAAAATCAAACATACCTTAGAAATTTGATATTTTTTTTGGCAATTTCACCTCTCCCGAACGGATACGAGTCGCAATGTTGAAACCAAATGCACAAGCACAGTAAAAATAACTCTCAGGTTTTTTCAATTTTGTTTATAGTGCAGAAAATGGATATCCATTTCTTGCTTTACAACCTTTTTAATAAAATGGTCGGGTTCGGGACCCGACCATATTTAACTAGGTGTGGTTTTTTTGAAATATTTAATATTTAATATAATATATATTATATTATTTATAATACAATATAATATCAATCTAATCTAATATTATAATATATGTATTATATTATAATATAATATCACATTATAATATAATATAATATAATATTATATTATATTAATTATATTATCTAATATGACCTCTCAGATTTTTATTTTTAATTATAGCACAAAGAACAGATATCCGTTGCATAACAGATATTTGTTTTCTGATTCACAGACTTTTTAATAAAATGGTCAGGTCGGAGACCTAACCATATTTAGCATGGTGTTTTTGAAATATTTAATATTTAATATAATATATATATTATATTATATAATATATATATATATATTATATTATAATATATATATATATATATTATATAATATAATATAATATAATATATAATATTATATAATATTATAATATTATATAATATTATAATATTATATTATATTATAATATAATATAATGTAACATTATATAATATGACCTCTTTTTTTAATTATAACACAAAAATAGATATATGTTACATAATGATATCCTTTTTTGTTTTATATTATTCTAATATATAGTCAAAAGTTTTTTCGAATGTATAATATGAAAATATAATATATATTATATTATGTATAATATAATATATTATTTATTATATATTTATATTATATTATAATATAATAAATTTAATAAATTTAATATTATAATAAAATATAATATTATAATATATTAAATATATTATGATATAATATTAAATTAATAAACATTAGTATAATATTTTTTAATTTATTGTGTATATGATAAATATATTAAAAAAATATTATAATATATAAAATATAATAATTGGTCGGGCCAACGCAATTATAAAGACTGGCTTAAAAAAAATGGATATCCATTTCATCTTAGATATCCACTTTGAAACAAATATATGTTTTGTAATGGATATATGTTCCTAACAGATATCCATTTTGTAACGGATATTGTACTTGGGCCTACAAAAAGTCAAAGGCATGAATTTCACGTTTTTGGACGTGTTAAAAATGCCTTTTTTCACATCGCCACTTTTTGGACCCCCATGATCTTGCATTGACCCACACCAATATTTTTTGTCTTCAATATATTCTTTCATTCTTATTTCACCTTCTATATTATTCCTTTTTATTGTATTTTGTGTCTTCAATATATGTTTTGTGTCTAATATTATTTCAATATTAATAATTATTTCACCTTCTATATTAAATACCCTTTTTTCTTATTTTATGTCTTCAATATGTTTGCACTTAATATTATTTCATGCCTTTCATCTTATTTTATAAATATGACTGCATGCACTAGGTCATCCTTAGGGATTCTTTTGGAGAAGACGTGTATATAGGAAAATATAACATAGATAAGTCCTAAGAAGTACAAGAGTGACCATTGAGTTATTTTCAACCATGATGAGATATCTAAGGACTTGTGGAGCCATGTCATACCATAGAGATAATTGGTGGATATGGTTTATAAGTTTCAATATTATCACTCTCATTAGGGTGTGTAGAGAGATAAAGAAAATATTATATAGTGCATCCTCCCTATGGTAATTTATTTTATGTGGTTTAGAGAGACATAGTAGATTATTTTGCGGTTGATTATTTTTATGTTCTTATTTCACCTTCTATATTACACCTAAATTGGTTTTAGGTGTAATTTTTTAATAACCTTTCAATAAATTATTCAACATGTAAAATTATTTAATGAACTCGTGTATTTCAAATTCATAGTAATCATTCACTCTAGAATTATTTTACTTCATTCTAATAAAATATGGATTATTTTATGTTCTTATTTCACCTTCTATATTATTGTTACCTATTTTTCACTACCAGCTCAAACAAGTGGAGCTGAATCGAATTCATCATTATAGGTACATAAATTTTCAAGTCTTGCTGATTAAAGTATTCATTGATCATCATAGAGATCAATTTACATCTGAATCATAGTTTTATCGTGCAAGTATTTAAAATAGAAAATTGAAAATTTGCATAGTAATGCCTTTTATTCAATTTGTAAAAACACTGAATCTCGCACAAGCTGCGAGAGTAATTGAATTTGATTATGACAATCAAATGATGAATACACAATTCAAGACAAACTACACTACTGGACATAACATAAGCATAAAGAAGAGGAGCAATTCATCATTGCCTATAATGATGAATCACTTTCGTTGGTGTCTTCAGTCGTCGCGGCTCCAAGCTGCTGCAGCCTCGTTTCCTCACTCCATGAACCTGCAAAATTGTAAAGGAATGGCGTTAGAGGTGTACTCTAAGAAATGATGAATTATATTCTGCCTTATGCCTACGCTACCAACATGAATGTAATTTGTATTAAGTCAAGCATTTATCAGATGAAAGGCTGACAATCAAGGAAAAAATAACTCAATGGAAGCTTTCAACTTCTTTTATTTTTCTAACTTGTTTGTTTCAATGTGCAGGAATAGGTTCATGATGTTCGAGAATATTTTTATCAGATATGTGGAGCAAAATGGGCTCCCACAAGGGTTGAGCTCGGCATATCAAGGAGTATACACTCTCAAGTTCCATAGGCAAGTTCATGAATATTGATAACAGTCATTAAAATCATCAATGCTACTGAAACTAAATGATATAATAATGCAAGCAACCTTATTTCAAAGAGATTTCAAAAAAATAGTGTGAAGAATTCATCAAATTCATATTTTGTTCAGCTCTGCTTTACATTTTCACATTACATCTAAATAAAGTATAGAGCCTCTTTGCATTGAAGAGAAACAGAATATTCGAGTATTGGAATGTTTTTATAACTTCAAAAGCATATCACCGTACAAGACAGTCCAAAGATTGTACAAAGTATTTACATAATCATGGAGTATAACATATCTGCAATAATCCAATTCTCTACAAGTTCTTCAACATAAAGCAACAATTATGGCTTAGACAACATTTAAGAGGTATGGAGAATACAGACATATATCTACAAGCATATTTGTTTCAAGTACTAGATGAGAATATCAGAAGGATAGTCATGTTATGCATTCATTTAATAAATGTTGAAGAAGCTTGCATAGTCTTCAACATAAAAAAAAAAAGAGATATTACTTTTTCATTATTCTCAAGGAGTTTCAAGACAGTGGGAGCAGCTGAAAGTTTTTAGAACATGAGCATCAACTATCATAAAATGAACAACAACATTATTATAAGAAATGTTAGCTACATCAAAATCTGGAAAGAACAACTGATTATTATTCAGTCAAGGATGTGAGGTACAATTACTAAAGTGAAATGCAAGAGCTAATGAACTTTCATGGAGAATGAGTAACAACTTCTAAAGACTGCCTTAGATGATATCTGAGGAGGCAGTGATCTTAAAAGAATAGGATACACAAAAGCTTTGCCTATTTCAACATTGCATTATGTAAACCAAAACCATCAAAAGTTGAAATCAGTCACTACAAATATGCAAAATATATGAGGTTGCAGCCATGTCAATATTCCAAGTATGAATGTATGACGGTGAGTAGTGCATGATATCAAGTGAGCATCAAGAACAATTTAAGTAATTGCAGATGTGTTCTTCATGGTTATCACAAATGTTCCATACATTTGTAAGGAGCTTGGAATATCAGAAAAGTACAAAGAGCAGTAATGTATTGTCACCCATGTGAGCATTGAAATAAGAGGATATAAAGAGCAAAATACTTCACAAATACCCAGTTGAATGTTGTGAGGCCGCGGCCTTAATGTGCAGGGTTTTTTTTAGCTACATCAAAATCTGGAAAGATCTATTGGCTGCGGTCATAAAATGAATGGAGATTTTGCATTGGAACAAGAAGATGTAATTTGCATTAAGTCATGAATACCGAGATTAATAATACAAAGACAAAATTCCCAGAATGTTATATAGCCACAGTTTTCAGCCAAGAGTATAAGTTTATTTTTGAAGATACCATGTATGAGGATACACATAAATTATGCAAATTCTTGCCCAGAATATAAAAATATTACTCACCATGGCAGCTGTTATAGCATTAATATTTCAATATTGCTCAGAAATGTTTTTATGGTGGAAAAATGCAAATGTCTTTTTACCCATGTAAAGATTTTATTCTAAAAATGCAAAATTCAGTGAATTGCAAATACACAAATGGGGTTATCATAAGCCACGACCAGAGACAATGAAGAAGCATAGAATGGAGAAGTTTTGAGTTTTTTGTCGAATTTTAAAAGCACCCAGAAAGTTGATAGTCCACGGCCTCTCATGTTCAAAATATATTAGCAAATGAATTTTGAAATAAAGTGAAAGGAGGGCCAAAATGACAAAATACCTAAGCTCTTCCACTTCTAGGCTTTAGGAAGTTGAAAAAAGGAAACATTAAGTGCGTAGGCCAAGCTCCTTAGCAGTGTATCATGGTGGCCAGAGCCAACAAAGTGCAGAGATCGACAGGGACAAAGAAATGGCAAAGAATATATCAGATATTATTCACAGCCATGCCTTAAAGCTCCAAAAAATGCATTTCAAATGCTTGAGAATGTCCAGATCTATGAACATGAATTTCATATTACCTTTACAGCTCAAAATCTCTCTAGAAATCATCAGAATTGGAAGGAGGAAGGTCAAGTTCGAGTTCAAACCCTACTCCATGGTGGCGGTCGACAGCTTCTTCGTGAAGCTTCTCCAAACTCAGAAAAACATAATGATTTTTAGGGTTCATTATTTATTTTTCTTCATGGGTCGATGGTTGTCTTTTTGACTATCTTTTGGCTTTGAAAAATCATTTTATAAATCATTATGTCTTCTCCCGTGATCATGACATTTAAGTCAACATGCCTAGCAAGAGTGGTCGGCCTTTCTCATAAACATTTAGATCTGCAAAATATATGCTATAGTATTTATTTAAATAATGCATGGTGGTCGCCATTGATAATTTAGTGGAGGAAGCATATTTTTATAAAAAAATATAAGCTAAGTATGATATGTGAGATAGAGAGTATGCCTTCAAGATTAGCTTTATTTTTTTAAAAAAAATTATTTGCATAGTTCAATGTAAATGAATTAATTAAATGATATATTATAAATCATT
Source organism: Sequoia sempervirens (assembly GCA_007258455.2). Taxonomy (NCBI): domain Eukaryota; kingdom Viridiplantae; phylum Streptophyta; class Pinopsida; order Cupressales; family Cupressaceae; genus Sequoia; species Sequoia sempervirens. The sequence continues at coordinate 267,321 of VDFB02024816.1, forward strand.
TAATTAATTCATCATCTTAAAATACAAATAAAGAATGTTATGTAAAGTTGAATCACAATTTTACTTCAGTTACACATCAGACTCAACTGAAGACTTTCACATGAAGATGGAGTTCCAATGTGCATGGGTGAATTGATAAGAACAAGACAATTTTGCATGCTTTAGCCCACCTTTTCAGGGATTTCCAGTTCAGTTTGAGTTGCAGATCAGTTACATGCATTATGATTGTGAGTTTGAGACTGAGTTCACTCATTTTTGCATGTGTTTGAACCTTATTTTCAGGGATTTTTGCTTCTACTCGGATTTCACTTTGGAATTGTCATTTCCTCACTAAAATTGACTTTCAGTTACTTATTCATGCACTTTGAAGTGCATTCTCATTGTATATATTGAAAAAGTTATTCTTTTTCAAGTTTGGTTCTTGTTATTCAGCCTTTGCATTATGCAAAGCGAATTGTCTTGTAACTCAAATTTTGAAGCTTAATAGATATTGCAGCAATTTTTACAAGTTTACTTGTGTCTTTTTGCGAAGATTCCTTTAACTTGCAATGAAATCAAAGTCTTCCTTGTCATTTGGTTGTCTTTACGAATGACTTGATGAAATTTTATTGTGTTTAAATATCAAGACCTTTAAAATCTCTGTCTCATTTATATTTGCATGCATTCAAATAGTTAAAATCACAGGTGTAAGTTTGTGTAAATGAATAATTTTCTTCTTTGCTGTGAAAACCCTGTTTTCCTTCAAAGGTGATTTATTCAAGCCTTCCTTAGAATCAATTTTTGTGGTGAAACTATCAAAATTGACTTGTGTGGATAGTTTTCTGAGGTTTATTGTGAATCAAATTGTAGATCTTTATCAATTAGGTGCATCACCTTCAATTTACCATTTTCTTGCATTTAGCAATAGTTCTTCTATTGTTTTTCCCAGTAAGTTACTAGTTATTAATTTGAGAGTCATATAGGAAGCCGGCCTAGAATCCGGAGGTTCAATCTCATTATAGCTCACCCACAACCTGAGTTTGATCCAATGTTTCAATAGATTGTTGAATTTAACTATTCAAGTGTTCGGGTGCAATCTGATTTGACAATAGTTTTTGGCACGCCCGGTAGGACTCTGAAGCACACTTCAGAGAAATAATTCAAGAGTTTCAAGTTGTTGTCCTGGTATATACAACAGCGTATTTTTCCTTTCAGAGGCTATAGTTTATACCTGGTGACTCCGAGCACATCTATTGGTTTCAACAAGTTCAGTACTAGTATGTTTCAAATTCAACCTTAATATTATGATTTCCAACATTTATATGAGTAGAGATGATAGATTTTTATAGTCAGCATGTATACCCACTTCCGTTTCATGAAGATCCTATCAACCGATCACCCTATCAACCATATTAGGTGAATCATGCTGCTGGTTTTATCCCAAACAGCCATGTAACAACAGCCTATCAGCATGCTCAACATGCTTACCTCCCACCCACCCCTGCTCAGCCTTTAGATCAATATTCATATGTTCACAATCAACTCCAAGAGGTTGATTATATGAAAAATAACATGAAAGATATGAAGTACATATTGTTAAACATCACAGAGCAGATAGAAGAGTTTAGGAGGCAACAAGAGCTTGATTTACAGCAACATGAGTTAGACTATTAGGCCTACCTTCATGAGCAGGAGTTGGAGACTCAATGGATACAGTTTGAAGAAAGGCTCGAGAGGGAGTTAGCTGCAAAAGAAGAGCAGATGAAGTTTTTGTTTGCTCAAAATCATGAAGTCCAAACAACTCCCTTCATTCTAGATCAACCCTTTCAAGATGAGATATTTACAGAGCAGCCCATTGATCAGGATAGCTCGCTTATCATGGAGAAGATTAGAAATGTAAATCCATTGCGTTTAGCTTTGGAGGTTTACCGTTTAGAGCAGCTAAAGATTGAATAGGAAAGGGTTGTGGAGTCTAAACCAATAGAAATTCCAAGTTTTAGGAGTGCTCTTTCAATACAACAGCCAATTCATAGCCAAGAGCAGCCTGAAACACCTCATAACGAACATAGTAATCCTATTACAGTAGTTGAACGTTCTTGCAACCCCTTTTGTGCCAACAAATAGAAAAATTGCATGTCAAGCAAGAGGTTGTTGTTGTTTATAGTGTGTTTCTAGCTGAAAATGAACATAACACCTATATAGAGGAGGTAGGTTCAAGCTTGACATTGAATCCTTTACAATTTAATTCGTTTGACAAGTTTTCCAATGCTTTTTATGAGAAGAACAAAAGAAAAATGGAAAGGCTACAGGGTGAAAGTCTTCTATCGCAAAGACAAGTTGTCAAGGTTTCATTAGACAAGGCACCACCTGAGGAGGAGCATTCAATTTCTTTGTTTGACCAACTACCTGGATTTATTGACAATGAGGAAGACAATATACAGGTGCTCAACTTATCAGCTATTTTGGAGCAGCAAGAGCACGTTAAAATTTTTGGTGAGTTGCTAGTCCATGATAGCAAGGATGATAATCTTATTTTGCATAAGGATATTACTGACTATCACCCTGAATATAAAAATAAATTAGATCAAACATCAAATTTGTTTTCATAACTTCCTTTGTATTACACCAAAGAGGCTAGCATGAATGAATTGAAAGCAGCTTTCCTTGAAGAGCAGTCAAGTGAATTAATTGAAAGTGATCAGTCTCTTAAAGACATATTAAGGTTTGACTATCAAGATTCCACCTGTTTAGCTTGTAGAGAGCTTGCTACTCTGCTGAACTCTTGTAGTGACCAAAAGCCCAAGCTAGTGAATAATGAAGACAATCAGGTGTTGGAAGGTACAGGGGTTGATTCACAAAAAGGGGTTGTTCAAGTAGAGCAAGAAAGGTGACAAAACATAGATATTGAAGCACCTTTCAAGACAAAGGTTTGTGTTCAGCATAATCAAGTGATTAAAGAGGTTGTAGTTGATAAGGGAGAAGTCAGCAAAAGGAGTTATCAGTTTAACCTTTCAAGAGGATGCCCAATCAGGTATCTTTCTAGAACTGATATTCAAAGCGTGCCTAATGCAGTTTCAATAAAAGGACAATGGGTTCAAACTGTCTTTTCATTCCAAACCAACAGTTCAGTTGGTTATTTTCAAGGAATGAGTGATTTTGTGTACATTTTTTATGAAGCTTTGCACCAATTTATTGAGCATTATAAGGTGCTTCATCTATTTTCAGCTGTCCATAAGCATGAAAATCAATATTTATTGTCAAGGAAGGGTAGCTATTTCTCACAACCAGTGAATGGTCATGTTTGAGCACTAACACTGGTGGTTAGTGTAGGGTAGAGTAGATTTTCAGTAATGCTTTCAATAAGTGCCTACTGGCACGTTTCATTCCAGTTTTGTCATGTTTTCAATAAAGTGCAGTTGTTGCACCTAGTTTTCCAAATTTTGTCTTCAACATAATTGCAGTAGTTTCTTTCAGTTTGTGTGTTTTGAAGCTGAGTTACAAAGGTTTTTAGAAGTCTAAAGAGAAGAGACAGACTCCATGCCCAATGGATATACAGGGAAACTAGTCTAGTGTGTTTAGCAAACAACACTCCACAAAGGTTGCCAATTTGTTACCTATTTTTCACTACCAACTAAAATAGGTGGAGCTGAATCGAATTCATCATTATAGGTACATAAATTTTCAAGTCTTTCTGATTAAAGTATTCATTGATCATCATAGAGATCAATTTACATTTGAATCATAGTTTTATTGTGCAAGTATTTAAAACAGAAAATTGAAAATTTGCATAGTAATGCCTTTTATTCATTTTGTAAAAACACTGAATCTCGCACAAGCCATGAGAGTAACTGAATTTGATTCTGACAATCAAATGATGAATACACAATTCAAGACAAACTACACTATTGAACATAACATAAGCGTAAAGAAGAGGAGCAATTCATCATTGCCTGTAATGATGAATCACTTTCATTGGTGTCTTCAGTCGTCGCATCTCCAAGCTGCTGCAACCTCATTTCCTCACTCCATGAACCTGCAAAATTGTAAAGGAATGGCATTAGAGGTGTACTCTAAGAAATGATTAATTACATTTTGCCTTACACCTACGCTACCAACATGAATGTAATTTGTATTAAATCAAACATTCATCAAATGAAAGGCTGACAATCAAGGAAAAAATAACTCAATGGAAGCTTTCAACTTCTTTTATTTTTCTAACTTGTTTGTTTCAATGTGCAGGAATAGGTTCATCATGTTTGAGAATATTTTTATCAGATATGTGGAGAAAAACGGGCTCCCACAGGGGTTGAGCTTGACATATCAAGGATTATACACTCTCAAGTTCCATAGGCAAGTTCATGAATATTGATAACAGTCATTAAAAGCATCAATGCTATTGAAACTAAATGATATAATCATGCAAGCAACCTTATTTCAAAGAGATTTCAAAAAAAGTGTGAAGAATTCATCAAATTCATATTTTTTTTAGCTCTGCTTTACGTTTTCACATTACATCTAAATGAAGTATAGAGCCTCTTTGCATTGAAGAGAAATAGAATATTCGAGTATTGGAATGTTTTTATAACATCAGAAGCATATCACCGTACATGATAGTCCAAAGGTTGTACAAAGTATTTACATAATCATGGAGTATAACATATCTGCAATAATCCAATTCTCTACAAGTTCTTCAACATAAAGCAACAATTATGGCTTAGACAACATTTAAGAGGTATCGAGAATACAGATAGGTATCTACAGGCATATTTGTTTCAAGTACCAGATGAGAATATCAGAAGGATAGTCATGATATGCATTCATTTAATAAATGTTGAAGAAGCTTGCATAGTCTTCAACATAAAAAAAAAAAAAGAGATATTCCTTTTTCATTATTCTCAAGGAGTTTCAAGACAGTGGGAGCAGCTGAAAGTTTTTAGAACATGAGCAACAACTATCATAAAATGAACAACAACATTATCATAAGAAATGTTAGCTACAACAAAATCTGAAAAGAACAATTGATTATTATTCAATCAAGGATGTGAGGTACAATTACTAAAGTGAAATGCAAGAGCTGATGAACTTTCATGGAGAATGAGCAGCAACTTCTAAAGACTACCTTAGACGATATCTGAGGAGGTGGTGATCTTAAAAGAATAGGATACACAAAAGCTTTCCCTATTTCAACATTGCATTATGTAAACCAAAACCATCAAAAGTTGAAATCAGTCACTACAAATATGCAAAATATGTGAGGTTGCAGCCATGTCAATATTCCAAGTATGAATGTACGACATGGAGTAGTGCATGATATCAAGTGAGCATCAAGAAAAATTTAAGTAATTGCAGATGTGTTCTTCATGGTTATCACAAATGTTCCATACATTTGTAAGGAGCTCGAGATATCAGAAAAGTACAAAGAGCAGTAATTTATTGTCACCCATGTGAGCATTGAAATAAGAGGATATAAAGAGCAAAATACTTCACAAATACCCAATTGAATGTTGTGAGGCCAAGGCCTTAATGTGCAAGGTTTTTTTTAGCTACATCAAAATCTGGAAAGATCTATTGGCTGCGGTCATAAAATGAATGGAATTTTTGCATTGGAACAAGAAGATGTAATTTGCATTAAGTCATGAATACCGAGATTAATAATACAAAGACAAAATTCCCAGAATGCTATATAGCCACGATTTTCGGCCAAGAGTATAAGTTTATTTTTGAAGATACCAGGTATGAGGATACTCATAAATTATGCAAATTCTTGCCCGGAATATCAAAATATTACTCACCATGGCAGCTGCTACAGCAGTAATATTTCAATATTGCTCAAAAATGTTTTTATGGTGGAAAAATGCAAATGTGTTTTTACCCATGTAAATATTTTATTCTAAAAATGCAAAATACAGTGAATTGCAAATACCCAAATGGGGTTATCATAAGCCACAACCAGAGACAATGAAGAAGCACAGAATGGAGAAGTTTTGAGTTTTTTGTCAAATTTTAAAAGCACCCAGAAAGTTGATAGTCCACAGCCTCTCATGTTCAAAATATATTAGGAAATGAATTTCAAAATAAAGTGAAAGGAGGGCCAGAATGACAAAATACCTAGGCTCTTCCACTTCCAGGCTTCAGGAAATTGACAAAAGGAAACATTAAGTGTGCCGGCCAAGCTCCTTAGCAGTGTATCATGGCGTCCAGAGCCAACAAAGTACAAAGATTGACAGGGACAAAGAAATGAAAAAGAATATATCGGATATTATTCATAGTTGTTCCTTAAGGCTCCAAAAAATGCATTTCAAATGCTTGAGAATGTCCAAATCTATGAACATGAACTTCATCTTACCTTTACAACATAGAATCTCTCTAGAAATCATCAGAATTGGTAGGAGGAAGGTCAAGTTCGAGTTCAAACCCTGCTCCATGGTGGCAGTCGACAGCTTCTTCGTGAAGCTTCTCCAAACTCAGAAAAACATAATGATTTTTAGGGTTCATTATTTATTTTTCTTCATGGGTCGATGGTTGTCTTTTTGACTATCTTTTGGCTTTGAAAAAATCATTTTATAAATCATTATGTCTTCTCCTGTGATCATGACTTTTAAGTCAATGTGCCTAGCAAGAATGGTCGGCCTTTCTCATAAACATTTAGAGCTGCAAAATATATGCTATAGTATTTATTTAAATAATGCATGGTGGTCGCCAATGATAATTTAGTGGAGGAAGCATATTTTTATAAAAAAATATAAGCTAAGTATGATATATGAGATAGAGAGTATGCCTTCAAGATTAACTTTTTTAAAAAATAAAATTATTTGCATAGTTCAATGTAAATGAATTAATTAAATTATATATTATAAATCATTTAATTAATTCATCATCTTAAAATACAAATAAAGAATGTTATGTAAAGCTGAATCACAATTTTACTTCAGTTACACATCAGACTCAACTAAAGACTTTCACATGAAGATGGAGTTCCAATGTGCATGGGCGAATTGATAAGAAAAAGACAATTTTGCATGCTTTAGCCCACCTTTTCAGGGATTTCTAGTACAGTTTGAGTTGCAGATTAGTTACATGTGTTATGACTGCGAGTTCGAGACTGAGTTCACTCATTTTTGCATGAGTTTGAACCTTATTTTCAGGGATTTTTGCTTCTGCTCAGATTTCACTTTGGAATTGTCATTTTCTCACTGAAATTGACTTTCAGTTACTTATTCATGCACTTTGAAGTGCATTCTCATTTTATATATTGAAGATGTTTATCTTTTTCAAGTTTGGTGCTTGTTATTCAGCCTTTGCATTCTGTAAAGTGAATTGTCTTGTAACTCAATTTTCAAAGTTTAATAGATATTGTACCAATTTTTACAGGTTTACTTGTGTCTTTTTGCAAACATTCCTTCAAATTGCAGTGAAATCAAAGTCTTCCTTGTCATTTGGTTGTCTTTATGAATGATTGGATGAAATTTTATTGTGTTTAAATATCAGAACCTTTAAAATCTTTGTCTCATTTATATTTGCATGCATTCGAATAGTTAAAATCATAGGTCTAAGTTTGTGTAAATGAATAATTTTCTTCTTTGTTGTGAAAACCATGTTTTCCTTCAGAGGTGATTTATTCAAGCCTTCCTTAGAATCAATTTTTGTGGTGAAACTATCAAAATTGACTTGTGTGGATAGTTTTCTGAGGTTTATTGTGAATCAAATTATAGATCTTTATCAATTAGGTGCATCACCTTCAATTTACCATTTTCTTGCATTTAGCAATAGTTCTTCTATCCTTTTTCCCAGTAAGTTACTAGTTATTAATTTGAGAATCATATAGGAAGCTGGCCTAGAATCCGGAGGTTCAATCTTGTTATAGGTCACCCACAACCTGAGTTTGATCCAATGTTTCAACAAATTGCTGAATTTAACTATTCAAGCATTCGGGTGCAATCTGATTTGACAACAATTATGTTTAAATTAGTTTTAGGTGTAATTATTTAATGAACTTAAAAAAAATTATTCAATAAGTAAATTATTTAATTAATTAACTTAAATAAATTTTGGGATGTATTTCTAATTCATAGTAACATAGTGTAATTGATTAAATAAATTATATCATATGCAATTTAATTTAATAAACTCAAATGGTACCTTAGACATAAATATTATAGACATGTCTTGATAATCACTAACTCTAGAATTAGCTTATTGAAAATTCTAATCAAAATATGGTCTCATTCCATGTTTGTTCCTTTTTGACATACAACATTTAATTGTGCAATCTATATTTCATAATTCCTACTAACAAACATATCGACTGAAACCTACTAAGAGAAGTTTAATAAAGAATAAACATACTAGAACATATTAAAATGTGCAAGCATAGTCAATATATATGTTTATATTTAATTGATATTTAATGTATGGTTAATTGATTTACTATCATTCCATAAATATTTTATAAGTGATTGCCTGTCCCTTTAAGCCATCATCTTAGCTCCCCTTAAGCCATCCTCTTACCTCCCCTCAAGTCATCTACTAATTATAGTTAATTCTCCCACATGAATTAGAGTTAGGGCTCATATATCTCCCCTTAAGTCATCTCTCCTTAATTCTCTCACATGAATTAGAGTTGGGGCTCATATATCTCTTTTATAAGTGATTGCATGTCTCCTTAAGCCATCCTCTTACCTCCCCTTAAGTAATCTCCTAATTATTGTTAATTCTCTCACATGAATTAGAGTTAGGGCTCATATATCTCCCCTTAAGCCATCCTCTTATGTCATTGAGATATTATTTCATTCTTATTTCACCTTCTATATTATGCCTTTTATATATTATTTTGTGTCTTCAAAACATTTTGCACCTTTAATCTTATTTGGTGTCTTTAATATATATTCTTTCATTGTTATTTCACCTTCTATATTACATCTTATCATACCTGGATCATTGATGCATAATTTTTGTATGCTTTATGTTGTTAAAATTTGATCATAATGCAATCTTAAAGATCTTTGTTCAAGGATAGATGATAATGTGTACTTGAGAGTGAATGACAATGAGAACAAGTGTGAGATCATTCATAGTATATATATATAATTTTATGAGTCATTTTATGTAAGCTCAAATATTAAATATCCATTTTGGATATTTAATGATAGTGGTTGAATATAATTAATATCCTAATAATAGAGTTGTCATAGCATTGGTAGATAGGCCCCATTATAATAGTTATAACATGTGGATTAATATGGTTTTCCTTTCAACATAGTATTGTGTATTATATGTCTTCCTAAGCCCTTATTCATAAAATTCTTCAATATTATAAGTAATTGGTTTGATATATTTTTTTTCTTTAGTCTCTATCCTATAGAATGATTCAAAATTCCTTCCCAAGGATTCTTCTTAGAACTAGAAATCTTAAATAAATTAGTTTCTAGTATTGTCACTACTATGAGGTAGTAAACACTTCTCATTCTAATAGGATTTGATAGGTTGTTTGTTACCCTCTAATGGGAGGAGCAATCACCTTAGAAATTGATCAACTTACCCTCTAAATTTTTTATCCAAATATTGGAAAATTTATATAGCATATATAGCTCCAATGTGAATTGACCAATATAGAAAACAAAGAATGAACTATCAAATTTAATTTTCTAGAATTCAACTTAGTTTTGCATATCTTCATTTGTGTGTCTTTTAATGTAACATATGTCATAATTAATGTTTACCATGTGCCACTCAGTAGACATAACAACTACTCTTTATTAACAGGTTCATAGATCATTTGTGTTGTGAATTAGGGTTTTAAATAATTGACTTCAAAATAATTGAGTTAGCATTGTTGTAATATATAGCTTTAAAACAAGATAAATAATAATAATATGCTTTCATCTTGGGAGTTTCAAATTCCAATATTTCTTAGATCCATTTATTTAGATAACAATAAAAACTAGTAGATAAATTGAGCTTATTATTATCTTTATTTACACTTCTTCTCATGCATAATATTTATGTTAGCATCTAGAGATCAAATTTGACAAAGTTGGGATTTATTAATTGTAGAAAACTTAAAGGATCATATTTAGAGTTTGATAAACATGTTAACTAATAAAATATAGAAATGTAATAAACAATCTACTTAGTTATAACTTAGGCATGTAAATTAAATGTACTCATACCCAATATATGTATCATGTCCATAAAATATTGAAATGCATACATATTGAAATGTAACTACTAGGTTTTTTTTTGTGCTTAGATAGATTTTTGGGAAGGATGGTCTATTGATGGTGACGAGATCCAGTCTATAGGATTTGACATGTGTAGGGTTTAGCAGGCCCTAGCCATGCCTAGTTATTGTCAACTTTGGACTATGCGGGGTGGGTGTTAGGGGGTTTTGTCTAAGGTTTTTAGGTGGGTGTGGCATGGGGTTAGGTGATAATCAATATTGGTGTTGGGATTTTTTGTGGGATGTAGTTGGTTCAAGTGTTGGGTGTTTTGGGTTTTTTAGCTTTTTCTTTTCTTCGTTTTTGGGTATGGGCTTAGGTGGGGGCTTGAATCTCCACCAAAATTTGTCATTTTTAGATGTTTTATCTGGGGGTGATCCCTCAACTTCCATGAATGCAAGTGCTATTAGGTTTTTGAGAAATTTTTTGAATTGAGAGGACCTAACTCTGAATGGTGGTCCCCATATCCAAAAATTAAATAGATGGCTTGAACAAAGAGTTGATAGTCCTATCTTGGTGATCTAACTAGAATCTTTCACGAAGGATGTAAACTATCTAATTAACCATGCTTTGATCTAAAAATTTATAGGGATCTATTTTTCTCTTTCTTTCTTGGAATCTTGGGCTCATTAAAAAGTGGCAATGGAGAAAAAATTACGTGTTTCATCGACTCAAAAACGCGAAAATGTCGAGTTGACTTTATGTGGCTTGGGTGTCAGTACACACTACCGAAGCAAAGCCCAAACCTAGATTTCCAAATCGGATATCCGATTCAAATCGGATATCCGATTTGTGACACACATATATTTCCATATCGGCCCGATTAAAACTCATTCTCATTTCACATTTGCTTAACCACGGTGGGCGCACAGTGAAAAGTTCATTCCGCAAATCAGATATCTGATTTGGTGCAAATCCATCTTCAAAAGGTTAGATTCTTGATTTTTCTTTGCTCTAATCAAATTTTCAATTAGATTTGTGTAATTTTAGTTGATTTTTTTCAAAATAGGGTTTTTGATAGATTTTTTATGAAAAAATTGAGTTTAGTATGGATTTTGATGAAAATTGAATGTTTGTAATGGATTTTGATTTAAAAATAGTGTTTTTATGTATTTGGATTAAAATTAGAGAATTTTATATATTTTTGTTAAAAACTAGGGTTTTTGTTGGATTTAAAAAAAAAACTAGGGTATTTTTATAATATTTTCATTTATATTGTCTAATTTTAATTAGATTAATTTGTTTTTAACTTTAATCAGGCATTATGGCTACTGACAATGAAAATGCACAAATGCCAAATGCTCCACCACCTCCACCACCTCCACAACCATCAATTGAAGAATTAATTTGTGAAAAATTGCAACAATTAAGGGGCATTTCTGAAGTTTATACGAGAGTCCCTCGATTATCTGAGATGTCAAACACAATGAAAGAAATAATTAAAAACATAGAAACCCTCTCCTTGCAACATAATGCCTTTCATTCGTGGCGAGAAGACATGAGAGAATATTATGCATGTGGATTGTCCTATGATGATGTGAAAGATCTCGGAATAACCAAAGCCCAAATAGCCTCTTTATTTGTTAACCCCGCACTAGTTTTCCGGTTAATGTTAATAAAACAAAACTTTCTATAGAATGGTGCACTCATAGAGACATTGTAGAAAATTTTTGGGATCGTTGGTGTATGGTTTTTTTGAAACCACCGAACAACAATTGTGATATACCATTTTACTTTATAAAAAAATTATATGCTAAGTTTGTGTTAGGGCATCATGTCAATTACTTTGACATTAAACCCTTCAGTTGGTGGGGTATGCCCCGGGATAGACCAGGGCAGTTAGAGTAATACCCCACCCATATGTTCCCCCTCCTCCCCTTCCTCCGCCACCTTCAGTATACCATCCAGATATTATGTAGGATGCGGCCACACAGACTATCCACGCTATTCACTCTTTGAGTGGTCTTTTGGTTTCACATGCTTCTGTAGTAGCTCAGCCACATTCTGGTGATGTTGGTGATGGCTCGAGTGCTGCTGGTCATCCTCGTCAGGTCCACATATTTTTGTACCACATACTTGCTCCATGTGCCGCCAAATATGCTTGGGTCCTCTTGTACAGCCTGCCGAGCATCCCTTAGACACTTCCGATTATGACTTCCATGATGTGGACATTTTAGATCAGACACATGGGAGTGGAGCACACTGTACAGAGTCCTCTCCTGCTAGAGAGGGGGACATTGGAATAGTGACACAGGTAAAATTTAAGTTGTGAATTCATAACTTGCATTTGTTTTTAAATGAATATTAATAAGAGATAGTATAATGTACTAATATTTATTTACATGGTCTATTTAACAAGCTAATGTCCGAGGAGGAGCCGCATTGATGTGACGATAGCACCCTCAGGGCCATTTCCATTGGCCTCAACACACACACAGTATATATTTTTGCACTCACTCATTTACATTTATTTATTATATACTTTCTTGTCATTTGAACTGTCATTAATGAAATTATATAATAACTTATATGTTTATCTTATTTTCCTCTTGTAGGAAATACCTTGTGCGAGCGAGGTGTAGCCTTGTCCAGATTATGGAAGTGCAATGTTGGATAAGGGGAAGGTAATTGAACTCAAATTTGATTGAATTAATAATTTTAAGATCTTATATTGATTATACATACATCGACATAGATTGGTAGTTTCATATGTACTTGTCATTTTATGCGGTAATTTGTTTTCATATGTCCTTGCTGGCGACACAATGCAATCTAAGTAGCACGTATTGGAACACTTGAAGGAGTAGGTGTTGAAGCACCTCAAGGAGGAGGTGTCCAAACACCTAAAGGAGATAAAGAAAAAGATCAACCTAAAGAAGTATGTGTTCATTTTATTTTGTGTTTGGTATTTATATGTTCCTATTACTGATAATTGTATGCTAACTTGGATCACTTTTATGTTTTTGTTCACCTATATAGATTGAAATTACAAAAGATGGTTTGGTCGGTTCTTTGAGAGGGGCATATTCTAGAACTCCTGACCCTTTGAAGAGACGGATATTTTGGGTAATCAAGATTACAATTTTAGAGTTCAATTATAATTTAATGTATATTGATTTTGATGT
>VDFB02024818.1:0-20948 GCA_007258455.2 Sequoia sempervirens
TTGTCAACCTTCATTTTTTGATGAGTTATAGCCTCACTTAGGAAATTGCTCGTGTTTGAATTTTTGTGGGCCATGGATCAACTTTGGTGACTACGATTGTGGATTGCACTGTAGTTGTCCATTCTATAGTTTTTGTGGACCATTGATCAACTTTGGAGACTACGATTGTGGATTGTGCTGTAGTTGTGCATCTTATACTCATATTTTTAATTGCCTTTCACGAACCTTCATTTTTTTATGAGTTATAGCCACATTTAGAAAACCGCTCGTGTTTGAGTTTTCATGGGCCATAGATAAACTTTGGTGACTACGATTATGGATTACTCTGTAGTTGTGCATTCTATACATGTATTTTCTATCGCCTTTCTCGAACCTTAGGAAACTATTTATTTTTGAGTTTTCACGGGCCATCGATCAACTCTGGTGACTACGATTGTGGATTGAACTATAGTTGTTCATTTTTTACGTGTATTTTCTCTCGCCTTTTGCGAACCTTCATTTTTTGTTGATTTATAGCCACACTTAGGAAACTACTCAAGTTTGAGTTTTTCTGGGCCATCGATCAACTTTGGTGACTACACTTTTGGATTACATTGTAGTTGTGTATTCTATACACATATTTTCTATCACCTTTCATGAACCTTCATTTTTTGTTGAGTTATAGCCACATTTAGGATACCACTCACATTTGAGTTTTTGTGGTTCATCAAACAACTTTGGTGACTACTATTGTGGACTATTTTATAGTTATACATTGTGTACGCATATTTTTAATCACCTTTCACGAACTTTTATTTTGTGTTGAGTTATAGCCACATTTAGGAAAATGCTCGTCTTTCAGTTTTCGTGGGCCATCGATCAACTTTGGTGACTACGATTATGGATTACACTGTAGTTGTGCATTTTATAAGTGTATTTTTTATAGCCTTTTGGAACCTTCATTTTGTGTTGAGTTATAGCCGCATTTAGGAAGCAGCTCGTGTTTGAGTTTTCGTAGGTCGTTCATTAATTTTGGCAACTTCAATTGTGGTTTGCATTGTAGCTATCCACTCTGTATGTGTATTCTCAATCACCTTTTGTGAACCTACATTTTTTGTTGAGTTATAGTAGCATTTAGAAAAGCGCTCGTGTTTGAGTTTTCATGGGCCATCGATCGACTTTGGTGACTACGATTGTGGATTACACTTTAGTTTTGCATTTTATACATGTATTTTCTATCGCCTTTCATGAACATTCATTTTTTGTTTAGTTATAGCCACATTTAGGAAAATGCTCGTGTTTGAGTTTTCGTTGGCTATCAATCAACTTTGGTGACTATGATTGTGGAGTACACTGTAGCTGTGCATTCTATACGCATATTTTCTATCGCCTTTCACAAACCTTCATTTTTCATTGATTTATAGCCGCACTTACGAAACCGCATGTGTTTGAGTTTTCGTGGGCCATCAATCAACTTTGGTGACTACGATTGTGGATTGCACTATAGTTGTCCATTCTGTATGTGTAGTTTCTATTGACTTTCGTGAACCTTCATTTTTTGTTGAGTTATAGCTACATTTCTAGAAGCCGCCGAGTTTGAGTTTTCTATAGCCCATCAACTCAACTTTGGTGACTAATGATTGAGGATTACATTGTAGTTGTGCATTCTATAATGCCAGATTTCTATAAGGCCTTGTGAATCTTCATTTTGAGGAGTTATATCCGCATTCTTAGGAAAAAAAAACGCCTCGCGGTTTGAGCTTTCGCGGTGTGATTGATCAACTTCGTGACTACTACCGTGGATTGTTAATTCATGGTTGTACATTATATACACGATTTTAATATCGCTTCTTCACTAACCTTCATTTTTGTTGAGTTATAGCAGCATTTAAGAAATCGCCTGTGTTTGAGTTTTCGGGCCATCAACAAATTTGGTGACGATGATTGTGGATTATAATTATAGTTGTGCATTTTATACTAATTTATTTATCACCTTCACTAACCTTCATTTTGCTGATTTATAGCCGATTTAGGAAAATGTTCTCGTGTTTGAGTTTTCTTGTGAGTCAACAATCAACTTCGTGACTACTACTAGATTCTATCAGAAGTTGCATGGCTTCAGGCACACATTTAATCAGCCTTCATGACTCTTCATTTTTGTTGATTTATACCCGCATTTAGGAAAACGCTCGTGTTTGAGTTTTCATGGTCCATCGATCAACTTTGGTGACTATGATTGTGGATTGAATTGTAGTTGTCCATTTTGTACACGTATTTTCTATCGCCTGTCGCAAACCTTCATTTTTTGTTGCTTGAGTTTGAGTTTTTGTGGGCTATCAATCAACTTTGGTGACTTCGCTTGTGGATTACACTGTAGTTGTGCTTTCTATACATGTATTTGCTATTGCATTTTGTGAACCTTAATTTTTTGTTGAGTTATAGCCCCTTTTAGGAAACTGCTCATGTTTCAATTTTTGTGGGTCATTGATCAACATTCGTGACTACGATTGTGGATAACACTGTAGTTTTGCATTCTATATGTTGGAGCCTAAAATTTCATGCAAATTTTAGGCTCCCATATTCAAAAAATTAATTTTAACACTCAGAATCTTAGTTAAAAAATCAACCCCAGAAGCAATTTCCAAAATGGGTTGAATGAGCCACTTTGATTATTAACAGTTTTCAGTTCAAGACTCGAGAGCTGCAGATGTCTTTGATGGATCTCTACAACATGGAAAACAATCAAAGAAAGAATTGTGTGGCAGGGCTTGTGATAAAATAGGTGATAATGTAATTCAAGCTATGCCACATAATCAAAGATGTACAAATCTAGAGATCTTTTCTACAAAGTGAAGGTCGATGCACTCAAAGATAGAAAAGAAGAGTTTCAAAATTCAAGGTGCAAGTAAAATCAACACATGATTGTCATCTCAGAAGGAAAAACTCATGGACAATATGAGAAACTCACAGATATGTGCTTGAAAAAAGTTTCGGCTTCTTTCAACGTTTTGATATAGACTGAGAGCGTCGTATCTTTATGGAGAGTAATACTACTTTTGATCATTTTTCATGTAGGCACATACATCCGAAAATATGATTAGCAATTGGCATACTGCTAGCGTATCTTTTGGGCATTTTCTTCACTGGAGGCCTTTAGTAATTGCGGGAACAATCCCCTGTGCCCTATTGATTCTTGGGCTCTTTTTCAACCCAAAATTTCCTAGATGGCTAGCAAAAATTAAAGAATCCACTATTTGAAGATTCATTGCAATCCCTTTGTGGGTCTAATCTTGATATATCTTTTGAAGCAGTTGATATTAAGAATTTTGTAATGACTAGAAATCGGCCAAACCAGTGTCAAAATGTCTGAACTACATGAATGATAATAAGCTCTCCTTCTAATTATTGGCATCGAAAAGACCAGCCATATCACTAGGAGTCATTTTGAATCCAGGATTTCATCGATGGCCTAACAACAGAGGCACATATCTTTATCGTCGAGACACATGAGATTCAAAGCTAACACTCAAATCATCAGGAGGAAATACAAAATGCATGAAAAGTATTGACATCCAGAGGTGAAAATGAAGGTTGTGGTTCTTTAAAGAAAGGTCATATCATGGAACGCAATATACAATTGATAGAAGTTAACAGGGCCTCCTACTCAGGATGTCGACCTCACTTCATCAAAATGTCAACATATTGGTGAAAAACATACATTGAAGTTTACTTTCCAAAACCCCATCTTTGGACAAAATCCACAGCTTGCGTGTACAGTTTAGGAGAAATCAGAATCTCTTGCATGAGATTGGGCAAGAATTCCATGGTGTTACATGTTGCAAAAGCTTGCAATTGATATATTGGAGACCATTGATGTTCAAAACAATTACTTAAAAGTCGTATTGTTAATGTATATTGAAATGCATAGGAGATTGTAAGCGCAGTGGACATCCAAGAAACCCAGAACTGATCTTTCTCACAAATTATACTCAGAAAGAGTCTATAAACCATGGTCTTAATGATGCCATCTAAAGAAATTGGTTTGGAATACATGTCGCAAGGGATTGATTATTCGAACCATGGTGATTATGAATCTGAGATGCCCGACTGAAAGACACTGGGAGACTTAGAAGCATGTATAAGCAACCGAAATAAAGGAGTTGAATCAACATTCATTTGAGGAGACAAAGTCATTATCATCATAGCAGAACCCTAAAATTGCTAAAGACAAAGCAGAAGCCCTAAATGCATCGGCAAGAGAATGATGATCGAAGTGAAATTTTGAAGTCATATCGAGTGTGTTTGTCATGCTGATGGAAGTTTCATCGAGGAGAAATTATACAATCGGTTCCAGAAGAAATAAAAATCTCCTCAAGTCACTCCGATTATGTAATACACGAGAAGAAAACATTATTGGAGTATTTTGTTCGATAAAATGCAATATGGAATGGAGAAATTAAAAAAAATGAGATTTATTGAGATAGAACATGAATGATAAAGCTTTACACTCAATAGTGTAAAATACAATTACATTTTTATCTGGGGGTTAAATATTTCACCGAAAAATTGAAAAAGAAAATAAGTGGTAAAATGGGTAATTACATTTCTACCGGAGAAGTCAAGTAATAATTGATCATTTTACTTAATTTGTTAAATGAGAAATGCAACAAAGGGGAATAAGTTCATTAGAAAGATTAAATAATGGGTAATTATTTACCCTAATGGGTGATCAATTAAATTGGATAAAATATTTCAACCACATGGAGTATTTTTTACCAAAGGAGTTATAAGGCAGGTAATTATCTTTATTTTTGGGGTGAAAAGTGAAGATCACTAACAAAGGAATTAAAGTTTATTCGAAATAATTCTCACGGAAGACAGAGATAGCAAAGATTAAATATTTTAATTTGCCGAAGGCAATTAATTAAAATATAATGAAGAGTCGCAGCCGACACACAATGAAGGGTCACAACTATTGGAGATATAATGTATATATATTTGATAAAATCAAATAGATAAGGAGTAGATTAGGTAGTTGGATAGGGTGAACTATTGCCAAAATAAAACATCATGTTGTATATTGTAAAATCTTTTCAAATTATATAATGGGGAGGAATGCATAAATTTGGTGAAATCCTTTCTTGGTGTTCAATTGTTGTGATGCAATTATTTACATTTTTATCTGGTTGTCTCCAACTTGAGGTCTTTTAATCATTTAAATCGGTATATCAAGTATATTTTTGATTGATCGAAATGTATTCCCATTTTGTGTGAATTAATCAATTGGTGTCTGCAAGTCAGATTTAAATTCTTTTGAATGAATCATAGTGATTTAAAGATTTCTTTTGGATAATTGAAGAAGAACCTGGTAAGAAAATATTCCAGCACAATTTATGCAAGTCATAAATTTAGTGAAGTTTTATGCCAGTCATAGAACCTCATTCTCAAAGTGCCTAGCAACTAGAGTTAAGCCAAAAAGGGGAAACACATATCATTTACCTCTTGACTCCATTAGCCCAACAAAAGTAGGCACTAGTCACACCAATTCCATTTAGAATTTTATAAAGTATTATTCAAACATTCACATCTTACATTTTAGTAGGAGTAGTTGGCAAGATTTCATCTATTACACTTTGTGCCATCGTAATAGATCCATCAAGTCAATCAAGTCACACAACTTTAAGTCTGCCTCAGTCACACAGGTATATCCGCCTAGGTCTGGCAGCACCTGAAGAGAAGAAAGTTCAAACCATTTGACCTTGTCTGTTACCCTAAAATGTACCAAGAGTTTGGCAACCTCTTGAGGTATTTTACTTGCGTTTTTTAGAGCTAACACTATACACGTATTTTCTATCGCCTTTCAGGAACCTTCATTTTTTGTTGAGTTATAACCGCATTTAGGAAACCACTCATGTTTGAGTTTTTGTGGGCCATCAATCAGCTTTGGTGATTACGATTGTGTATTGTAATTTTGTTGTGCATTATGTACGCATATTTTTAATTGGCTCTTCACAAACCTTCAATTTTTGTTGAGTTATAGCCACATTTAGAATTTGCTCTATTTCCTGCTCACCCACGTTCCATCCCAACCTTCTGTTGAGTTATAGCTCTTTAGGAAACCATACTCGTGTTTGAGTTTCCTTTATAGGCCACCACCACCTTGGCATCATGGTGACGTTCATAGTTGTGCATTC
The DNA here is from genome assembly GCA_007258455.2 of Sequoia sempervirens. Classification (NCBI taxonomy): domain Eukaryota; kingdom Viridiplantae; phylum Streptophyta; class Pinopsida; order Cupressales; family Cupressaceae; genus Sequoia; species Sequoia sempervirens. The sequence goes on from VDFB02024818.1 coordinate 6,174, forward strand.
TATATCGCAGTATTTTGAGACGCGAACTACATTTTGCTGAGTTGCAGCCCACTTGTGAAACCACTCAGATTTGAGCGCGCTTGTGGGCTACCCGATCAACTTTGTTGATCTGGCGATTGTGGATGGCACTTTAGTTGTCCAATTTGTCTCATAGATTTCTATCTTTCACGAACCTTCATTTTCATTGAGTTATACTGGCCAGAACCGCTATGCTTTTGAGTTTCGTGGGCCATCAATCAACATTGGTGACTACTTTATCAGGATTACATTTTCATAGTTGTGCATCTTCTATACACGATTTTCTATCACCTTCTCAGAACCTGAATTTTCACGAGTTTGTAATTCCAGCACTTGTAAAACGCTTGTGCTTCTTGAGCTTTGCTGAATTCATCTATCAACTTGGTGACTACATTGTGGATTACACTCCTTAGTTGTGCATTTTGTACAATATTATTTTAATTGCCTTTCAATGAACCTTCATTTTTGTTGATTTATAGCCGCTTTAAGAGAACTTCGTTTGAGTTTTCAATGTAATTTCATTAATCAACTTTGCGACGATAATTGTGGATTGCACTGGTACAGTTCAATCAGCATTTTCATCGCTTCCTTTACTTAACCTTCATTGCCAGTAAGTTATAGCCGCATATAGGAAACCACTCTTTTTTATTTTTCGTGGGCCATCAATCAACATTGGTCACTACGATTGTGGATTACACTATAGTTGTGTATTCTATACGCTTAATTTCTATCACCTTTCGCGAAACTTCATTTTTCATTGAGTTAAAGCCACACTTAGGAAGTCGCTATCGTTTGAGTTTTCGTGGGCCATCGATCAACTTGGGTGACTATGATTGTGGATTGCATTTTAGTTGTGCATTTTGTATGCATATTTTCTATTGCCTTTTGCAAACATTCATTTTTTGTTGAGTTATAGCCGCTTTTAGGAAACCACTCATGTTTGAGTTTTTGTGGGTCATCGATCAACTTTGGTGACTACGATTATGGATAGTATTCTTTTTCTGTACTTATAGCTGCATTTAGGAAAATGCTCATTGAGTTTTAGTTTTTGTGGGCCATTGATCAACTTTGGTTACTACGATTTTGGATTACACTGTAGTTGTGCATTGTATACGCGTATTTCCTATGTCTTTCCCAAACCTTCATTTTTTGCTAATTATAGCCGCACTTAGGAAACCACTCATGTTTGTGTTTTTGTGGGCCGGTGACTACGAGTGTGGATTGCACTGTAGTTGTGCATTCTATACGCGTATTTTCTATCACCTTTTGCGAACTTTCATTTTTTATTGAGTTATAGCCACACTTAGGAAATCGCCCGTATTTGAGTTTTCGTGGGCAATCGACCAAATTTGGTGACTACGATTGTGGATTGCACTCAGAGGTTGTCCAACTGGTGATGTGTATTTTCTATCACTTCTTTAACCTTTCATTTTCGTTGAGCTATAGCCTCATTTAGGAAACCGCCGTGGTTTGAGTTTTCATGGGCCATCAATCAACATTGTTGACTATGATTGTGGATTACACTATAGTTGTGCAGTCTATAAGCGTATTTTCTATCACCCTTCGTGAACCTTCATTTTTCATTGAGTTATAGCAGCACTTAGGAAAACGCTCATGTTCAAGTTTTTGTGGGCCATCTATCAACTTTGGTGACTACAATTCAGGATTACATTGTAGTTGTGCATTTTATACGCAGTATTTTCTATCTTCTTTAACCTTCATTTTTTGTTGAGTTATAACCGCTTTTAGGAAATAGCTAATGTTTGAATTTTTTTTGGGCCGTCGATCAACTTTGGTGACTACGATTTTGGATTGCACTATATTTGTCCATTCTTTATGAATATTTTCTATCGCCTTTCATGAACCTTCATTTTTTGTTGAGTTATAGCCGCATTTAGGAAACTGATCGTGTTTGAGTTTTCATGGGCCATTGATCAACTTTGGTGACTACGATTCTGGATTGCACTATAGTTATGCATTTTATACGTGTATTTTCTATCGCCTTTCACAAACCTTCATTTTTCGTTGAGTTATAGCTACACTTAGGAAACCGCTAGTGTTTGAGTTTATGTGGGCCATCGATCAACTTTGGTGACTACGATCATAGATTTAATTGTAGTTATACATTTTATACACGTATTTTCTATCGCCTTTTGTGAACTTTCATTTTTTGTTGAGTTATAACCGTATTTAGGAAACTACTCATGTTTGAGTTTTTTGTGGGTCATCGATCAACTTTGGTGACTACAATTGTAGATTACACTGTAGTTAAGCATTCTATATACGTATTTTCTATTGCCTTTCACGAACCTTCATTTTTTGTTGAGTTATAGCTACACTTAGGAAACCACTCGTGTTTCAGTTTTTGTGGGCCATCGATCAACTTTGGTGACTACGATTGTAGATTACACTGTAGTTATATATCTATATGCATATTTTCTATCACCTTTTGCAAATCCTCATTTTTCGTTGAGTTACAGCTACACTTAGGAAACCGCTTGTGTTTGAATTTTTGTGAGCCATCTATTAACTTTGGTGACTAAGATTGTGGATTGAACTGTAGTTGTCCATTTTTTACGTGTAGTTTCGATCGCCTTTTACGAACCTTCATTTTTTGTTGAGCTATAGCCGCATTTAGGAAATTGCTTGAGTTTGAGTTTCCATGGGCCATCAATCAACTTTGGTGACTACAATTCTACAAGCGTATTTTCTATCGCCTATTGTGAACCTTCATTTTTTGTTGAGTCATAGCTGCATTTAGGAATCCGCTCGTGTTTAAGTTTTCATGGGCCCCATCAATGAACTTTAGTGATTACTATTGTGGATTGCGTGCTGTAGTTGTCCATTTTGTACACGTATTTTCTATCACGTTTCGTGAACCTTCATTTTTTGTTAAGTTATAACTGCATTTATTAAACTGCTCATGTTTGAGTTTTTGTGAGGCATCAATCAACTTTGGTGACTATGATTGCGGATTGCACTGTAGTTGTCCATTCAGTAAGCATATTTTCTATTGCCTTTCATGAACCTTCATTTTTCATTCAATTATAGCCACATTTAGGAAACCACTCATGTTTGAGTTTTTGTGGGCCATCGATCAACTTTGGTGACTACGCTTATGGATTACACTATAGTGGAGCATTCTATACGTGTAGTTTCTATCGCCCTTCGTGAACCTTTATTTTTTGCTGTGTATAGCCGCATTTAGGAAACCCCTCATGTTTGACTTTTTGTGCGCCATCGATCAACTTTGGTGACTACGATTGTGGATTGTACTAAAGTTGTGCATTCTTTATGCATATTTTTAATCGCCTTTCATGAACCTTTGTTTTTTGACGAGTTATAGCGGCATTTAGAAAAACGTTCATGTTTGAGTTTCTGTGGGCCATCGATCAACTTTGGTGAGTACAATTGTGGATTACACTGTAGTTGTGCATTCTATATGCGTATTTTCTATCACCTTTCGCGAACCTTCATTGTTTGTTGCGTTGTAGCTGCATTTAGGAAACTACTCGTTTTTTAGTTTTCATGGGCCATCAATCAACTTTGGTGACTATGATTTGTGGATTACAATGTAGTTGTGCATTTTATACATGTATTTTCTATCGCTTTTCGTGAACCTTCATTTTTCAATGAGTTATAGCTTCACTTAGGAAACCACTCAATGTTTGAGTTTTTGTGGGCCAACAATCAACTTTGGTGACTATGATTGTGGATTATAATCGTAGTTCTACATCTGCATAAATATTTTTAATCACCTTTCACTTAACCTTCACTTTTTGTTGATATAGTCGACAAGGAAAATGCTCATGTTTCTGAGTTTTTTAGTCATCGATCAACTTTGTGACTACACCTGTGGATTACACTATAGTTGTGCATTCTATGCATATTTTCATCACTTTGCTTAACCTTTCGCTGAGTTATGGCTGCCATCTTTAGGAAATCACTGTTTGACTTTTTAGGCCATCGATCAACTTTGTTGACTACAATTGTGATTGCATCAGAAGGTTCATTGCGGCGCATCTATTGCTTTTCACGAACCTTCATTTTTTGTTGAGTTATAGACACATTTAGGAAACCGCTTGAGTTTGAGTTTTTGTGGGCCATTGATCAACTTTCACGATTACGATTGTGGATTATACTATACTTGTCATTCTCTACACATATTTTTAATCACCTTTCACGAACACCTTTCACGAACCTTCATTTTTTGTTGAGTTATAACTGCATTTAGGAAACCGCATGAGTTTGAGTTTTTGTGGGCTATCGATCAACTTTGGTGACTACGATTGTGGATTGTACCGTAGTTGTGCATTCTTTACACATATTTTTAATTGCCTTTCAGGAAACTTCTTTTTTGTTGAGTTATAGTTGCATTTAGGAAAACGCTCGTGTTTGAGTTTTTGTGGGCCATCGATCAACTTTGGTGACTAGGATTGTTGATTACACTATAATTTTTGCATACTATACGAGTATATTCTATCATCTTTCGTGAACCTTCATTTTTCGTTGAGTTATAGCCGCACTTAGGAAATTGCTCATGTTTGAGTTTCCATGGGCCATCAATCAACTTTGGTGACCACGATTGTTGATTACACTATAGTTTTGCATTTTATACACATATTTTCGTGAACTTTCATTCTTCAATGAGTTATAGTCACACTTAGGAAAACACTCGTGTTTGAGTTTTCGTGGGCCATCGATGAACTTTTGTGACTACAATTATGGATAACACTATAGTTGTACATTCTATACATGTATTTTCTATCGCCTTTCGTGAACCTTCTTTTTTTGTTGAGTTATGATACATTTAGGAAACCACTGATATTTGAGTTCTTGTGAGCCATCCATCAAATTTGGTTACGATTGTGGATTGTACTGTAGTTGTGCATTTTGTATGTATATTTATAATTGCCTTTCACGAACCTTGATTTTTTCTTGAGTTATAGCTGCATTTAGGAAAACTCTAGTGTTTGAGTTTCCCTAAGCCATCGATCAACTTTGGTGACTACGATTGTGGATTAGACTGTAGTTGTGCATTCTATACGCGTATTTTCTAGCGCCTTTTGCGAATCTTGATTTTTTGTTGAGTTATATCTGCATTTAGGAAACCACTCATGTTTGAGTTTTTGTGGGCCACCGAAGAACTTTCATGACCACAATTGTGGGTTGTAGCATATTTTAAATCACCTTTCACGAACCTTCATTTTTTGTTTAGTTATAGCTGCATTTAGGAAAATGCTCATGTTTGAGTTTTCGTGGTCCATCCATCAACTTTGGTGACTATGATTGTGGATTCAACTATAGTTGTGCATTCTATACACATATTTTCTATTGCCTTTCGTGAACCTTCATTTTTCATTGAGTTATAGCCACACTTAGGAAACCACTCGTATTTGAATTTTCATGGGCCGTCGATCAAGTTTGGTGACTACGATTGTGAATTGTAGTGTAGTTGTCCATTCTCTACCCGTATTTTCTATCATCTTTTGCAAACATTCATTTTTTGTTGAGTTATAGCCTAATTAGAAACCGCTCATGTCGAGCTTTCATGGGCCATTGTTGGGCTTTGGTTTTCTGATTCTGCACTATAGTTGTGAAGGTATTAAGAAAATATGCGTTACATAATGGAGAACACAATGCAATCGATACTTGGTCACCAAAGTTGATTGTTGTACGAAAATTAATCGAGGCGTTTTCATAAATACAACTATAACTCAACAAAAATGAAGGTTTATGTGGCGATGCATCTTGAGATATTGTGGAAAACGCGCTGAACATTTTTAAAATTGGTATTCGATAAACTTTGGTGACTACGATTGTGGATTACATGGTTGTGCATTCTATATCGCGTATTTTATCGCCTTTTAGTGAACCTTCATTTTTGTTTTAGTTATAGCCGCACTTAGGAAACCACTCGTGTTTGAGTTTTTGTGGGCCATCGATCAACTTTGGGGACTACGATTGTGGATTGTACTATAGTTGTGCATTATGTACGCATATTTTTTATCGCCTTTCATGAAACTTCATTTTTTTGTTGAGTTATAGCCACAATTAGGAAATCGCTCATGTTTGAGTTTTCATGGGCCATCTATCAACTTTGGTGACTACAATTGTGGATTACACTATAGTTGTACATTTTGTATGCGTATTTTCTATCACCTTTCGCGAACCTTCATTTTTTGTTTGTTTATATATACATGAGCGCTGGAGTGATTTTGAATTTTCATGCCGGGCCATCGGTCAACTTTGGTAATTACCATTGTTGATTACCTTGGATTTTCGCTTTTTGCGTATTTTCTATCACCTTTCATTGAACCTCCATTTTGTTGAGTTATAGCTGCATTTTGCGGAAGCTACTCTGTTTGGTTGCATGCGCCATCGATCAACTTTGGTGACTTCGATTAGTGGATTGCACTATGGATTGTGCATTATGATGCAGCTAATTTTATGTGCGCCTTTCATGAACCTTCATTTTGTTGAGATTTCCGCGTTTAGGAAACTACTTGTGTTTGAGTTTTGTGGGCCATTGACCAGCGCTCTTGTGACTACGATTGTGGATTGCACTATAGTTGTCAATTATGTACATGTATTTTCTATCGCCTTTCGTGAACCTTTTTTTTTTTTGAGTTATAGTCGCATTTAGGAAACCGCTCATGTTTGAGTTTTTGTGGGCCATCGATCAACTTTGGTGACTACGATTGTGGATTGCACTGTAGTTGTCCATTTTGTACTTGTATTTTCTATCACCTTTCGTGAACCTTCATTTTTTGTTGAGTTATAACCGCATTTAGGAGACCACTCCTGTTTGAGTTTTTATGGGCCATCTATCAAGTTTGGTGACTAAGATTATGGATTGTACTGTAGTTGTGCATTCTATACGTGTATTTTCTATCACCTTTCATGAACCTTCATTTTTTTTTGAGTTATAGCTGCATTTAGTAACTACTCATGTTTGAGTTTTTGTGGGTGATCATTCAAATTTGGTGACTACAATTGTGAATTGTACTGTAGTTGTGCATTTTGCACACATATTTTTAATAGCCTTTCACGAACCTTCATTTTTTGTTGAGTTATAGCCGTATTTAGGAAAACGCTTGTGTTTGAGTTTTCAGGGGCCATCAATCAACTTTGGTGACTACTATTGTGGATTACACTGTAGTTGTGCATTAAATACGCGTATTTTCTATCACCTTTTGTGAACATTCATTTTTTCGTTGAGTCACACTTAGGAAACCACTCGTGCTTGGAATTTCAAGGGCCATCAAGAAACTTTGATGCCTACGATTGTAGATTGCACTATAGTTAACTATTCTCTACATGTATTTTCTATCGCCTTTTGCGAACCTTCATTTTTTGTTGAGTTATAGCCACATTTCATAAACTACTCAAGTTGGAGTTTTCGTGGGCCATCGATCAACTTTGAATTTTATTTCAGCTTGTTGATTTTTTATAGTTATTGCATTCTGCGGTATTTCTATCGCCTTTCATGAACCTTCGTTTTTGTTGAGTTATAGCCAGCATTTGAGGAAGCCACTTTCATTATTTGAGTTCATGGGCCATCGATCAACTTTGGTGACCTATGACTATAGATTGCATGTCTTAGTAGTTGTCCGTCTGCATTTCTGTGCCTTTCATAAACTTTCATTTTTTGTTGAGGTTATAGCCGCATTTAGGAAAACAACTTCGTTACTTGAGTTTAAGTGGGTATCGATCAACTTTGGTGACTACGATTGTGGATTGCACTATTGTTGTGCATTTTGTACGTGTATTTTCTATCGCCTTTGAAGAACCTTCATATTTTGTTGAGTTATAGCTTCATTTAGAAAGCCGCTTGTGTTTGAGATTTTGTGGGCCATTGATCAACTTTGGTGTCTATGATTGTGGATTGCATTGTAGTTGTTTATTCTATGTCGCATTATTTTTTATAAGCCTTCGTGAACCTTCATTTTTTGTTGAGTTATATCCACATTTAAGAAGCAACAGGTTTATTTTGGTATTCGCCATCGATCAACTTTGGTGTAGCTCGGCAATGGATTACACTATAGTTGTCCTATTATATATAGCGTATTTATACCATTGCCTTTCCAGCGAACCTTCATTTTTTGTTGTGTTATAGCCGCATTTAGAAAACTGCTCATGTTTGAGTTTTTGTTAGCCATCGATCAACTTTGGTGACTATGATTGTGGATTGTACTATAGTTGTGCATTTTGTACGCATATTTTTAATCGCCTTACACAATCTTTGATTTTTTGTTGAGTTATAGCCACACTTAGAAAAAAGCTCGTGTTTTAGTTTTCATGGGCCATCAATCAACTTTGGTGACTATGATTGTGAATTACATTGTAGTTTTTCCTTCTATATGCATATTTTCTATCGCCTTTCACAAACCTTCATTTTTGGTTGAGTTATAGCTGCACTTAGGAAACCGCTCGTGTTTGAGTTTTCATGGGCCATCAATCAACTTTGATGACTATGATTGTGGATTCCATTGTAGTTGTCCATTTTGTACGTGTATTTTCTATAGCCTTTTAGGAAACCTTCATTTCTTGTTGAGTTATAGCCCCATTTAGGAAACTGCTCAAGTTTTAGATTTCATGGGTCATCGATCAACTTTGGTGACTATGCTTGTGGACTACGCTGTAGTTGTGCATTCTACACAAGTATTTTATATCGCCTTTCGTGAACCTTCATTTGTTGTTGAGTTATAGTTGCATTTGGGAAATCAATCATGTTTGAGTTTTCATGGGCCATCGATCAATTTCAGTGACTACATTTGTGGATTAAACTGTAATTGTGCATTTTATACGTGTATTTTCTATCACCTTTCGTGAACCTTCATTTTTTGTTGAGTTATAGCCGCATTTAGGAAACCACTCATGTTTGAGTTTTCGTGGGCCATCAATCAACTTTGGTGACTAGGATTTTGGATTGCATTATAGTTTTCCATTCTGTAGATGTATTTTCTATTTCCTTTCATGAACCTTCATTTTTTATTGAGTTATAACAGCATTTAGGAAACTACTCGTGTTTGAGTTTGTGTGGGTCACAATCAATTTTGGTGACTATAGTTTTGTTATAGTTTTGCATTTTATAGACGTATTTTCTAGCGCCTTTCACGAACCTTCATTTTTTGTTGAGTTATAGTCACCTTTAGGAAACCGCTCATGTTTGAGTTTATGTGGGTCATCAATCAATTTTGGTGACTATGATTCTGGATTGCACTATAGTTGTGCATTTGGTACACATATTTTTAATCGCCTTTCACAAATCTTCACTTTTTTTTGAGTTATAACCGCATTTAGGAAATTGTTCGTGTTTGACTTTTCGTGGGCTATAGATCAACTTTGGTGACTACGATTGTGGATTACACTATAGTTGTGCATTCTATACTTGTATTTTCTATCACCTTTCGCGAACCTTCATTTTTCGATGAGTTATAGCCACACTTAGGAAATTGCTTGTGTTTGAGTTGTCGTGGGCCATCAATCAACTTTGGTGGCTACGATTGTGGATTACATTGTAGTTGTCCATTATGTACGTGTATTTTATATCGCCTTTCACGAACCTTCATTTTTTGTTGAGTTATAGCTGCATTTAGGAAATCGCTTATGTTTGAGTTTTTATGGGCCATCGATCAACTTTGGTGACTACGATTATGGATTGTACTGTAGTTGTGCATTCTATATGAATATTTTTAATCACCTTTCAAGAACCTTCATTTTTTGTTGAGTTATAGCCGCATTTAGGAAAATGTTCGTGTTTGAGTTTTCCTTAGCCATCAATCAACTTTGGTGACTATGATTGTGGATTACATTGTAGTTTTGCATTCTATATGTGTATTTTCTATCATCTTTCACGAAGCTTTAGTTTTTGTTGAGTTAGAACTACACATAGGAAACTGCATATGTTTGAGTTTTCGTGGGCCATCGATCAACTTTGGTGACTACGATTATGGATTATGCTATAGTTGTCCATTTTGTACGAATATTTTATATCGCCTTTCGCAAACCTTCATTTTTTGTTGAGTTATAGCGACATTTAGGAAACCGCTTGTGTTTGAGTTTTTGTTGGCCATCAATTAACTTTGGTGACTACAATTGTGGATTACACTGTAGTTGTGCATTCTATATATGTATTTTCTATCGCCTTTCATGAACCTTTATTTTTTGTTGAGTTATAACTGCATTTAGGATACCGCTCGTGTTTGAGTTTTTGTGGCCCATCAATCAACTTTGGTGTCTACAATTGTAGATTGTACTGTAGTTGTGCATTTTGTACACATATTTTTAAGTGCCTTTCATGAATCTTCATTTTTTATTGAGTTATAGCTGCATTTAGGAAAACCCTCATATTTGAGTATTCGTGGGCCATCGATCAACTTTGGTGACTACGATTGTGGTTTAAACTGTAGTTGCGCATTCTATGTACGCGTATTTTCTATCGCCTTTCATGAACCTTCATTTTTCATTGAGTTATAGCCGCAATTAGGAAACTGCTTGTGTTTGAGTTTTCATAAGCCATGAATCAACTTTGATGACTACGATTGTGGATTGCATTGTAGTTGTTGATTATGTACTCCTATTTTCTATCGCCTTTCACATACCTTTATTCTGTAGTTGACTACGATTGTGTATTGTACTATAGTTGTGCATTCTATACGCATATTTTTAATCGCCTTTCATGAACCTTCATTTTTTGAGTTATAGCTGCATTTGGGAAAACGCTCGTGTTTGAGTTTTCATGAGCTAGATCAACTTTGGTGACTACGATTGTGGATTACAATGTAGTTGTGCATTCTATATGCATATTTTCTATCACCTTTCATGACCATTCCTTTTTCGTTGAGTTATAGCCGCACTTAGTAAATCACTCATGTTTGAGTTTTCGTGGGTCATCGATCAACTTTGGTGACTACAATTGTGGATTGCACTGTAGTTGTCCATTCTATATGTGTATTTTCAATTGTCTTTCATGAACCTTCATGTTTTGTAGAGTTATAGATGCATTTAGGAAACCAAGTCATGTTTAAGTTCTTATTGGCTCATCAATCAACTTTAATTGTTGATTACGATTGTGGATTGTACTATGGTTGTTATTGTGCATTTTGTATGCATATTTTTATCATGCTTTCATGAACCTTTATTTTTGTTGAGTTATAGGCGCATTTAGGAAAATGCTTTCGTGTTTGAGTTTTTAAATTGGACCATCGATCAACTTTGAGGTGACTATGATTGTGGATTACTGCTGTAGTTGTGCATTTTATACAGAATTACACCAGCGCTTCGCGAGACATTCTTCGTTGAGTTATATGGCCGCGCCAGGAAGCTGCTTCGTGTTTGAGTTTTTAAGTGCGGACATGATCAACTTTGGTGACTAAGTTGGCGGACTGGCGCCGGTTGGGTCATAACCGCTGCAGCTTATCGGGTTCAGTTCATCAGTTCAGGATTCATCGATCGCTTTCAGGTGATCTCCTCGTTTCCATTCCAGATCCGATCGATTCTTTGTAGACACATCCAAATCAACTGGTGACTTCTGATTGTGCATTACACTATAGTTGTCCATTTTGTACGCATATTTTCTATTGCTTTTTGTGAACCTTCATTTTTTGCTAAGTTATAGCAACATTTAGGAAACCACACGTGATTGATTTTTCATGGGCCATTGATCAACTTTGGTGACTACGATTGTGGATTACACTGTAGTTGTGCATTCTATACACGTATTTTCTATTGTCTTTCATGAACGTTCATTTTTTCTTGAGTTATAGCTGCCTTTATGAAACCGCTCATGTTTGAGTTTGTGTGGGTCATCAATCAATTTTGGTGACTACGATTATGGATTGTACTATAGTTGTGCATTTTGTACGCGTATTTTCCATCGCATTTCACGAACCTTCATTTTTCGTTGAGTTATAGCCACACTTAGGAAATCACTCGTGTTTGAGTTTTTTTGGGCTATCGATCAACTTTGGTGACTAGGATTGTGGATTGCACTCTAGTTGTCCATTTTCTATCACCTTTCGGAAACCTTCTTTTTTTGTTGAGTTATAGCCGCATTTAAGAAACCGCTCATGTTTGAGTTTTTATGGGCCATAGATTAACTTTGGTGACTTAGATTGTGGATTGTACTATATTTGTGCATTCTATAAGCGTATTTTCTATCGACTTTCACGAACCTTGATTTTTTGTTGAGTTACAACTACACTTAGGAAACCGCACATGTTTGAGTTTTTGTGGGCCATCGATCAACTTTGGTGACTCTGATTATGGATTGCACTGTAGTTGTCCAATTTGTACATGTATTTTCTATCACCTTTTGCGAACCTTCATTTTCTATTGAGTTATAGCAACATTTAGGAAACTGCTCATATTTGAGTTTTTGGGGGTCATCAATCAACTTTGGTGACTATGATTGCAGATTGTACTATAATTGTGCATTTTGTACACATATTTTTAATCGCCATTCATGAACCTTCATTTTTTGTTGAGTTATAGTCGCATTTAGGAAAACGCTTGTATTTGAGGTTTCGTCAGCTATCAATGAACTTTGGTGACTATGATTCTGGATTACACTGTAGTTGTGTATTCTATACATGTATTTTCTATCACTTTTCGCCAACCTTCATTTTTCGTTGAGTTATATCCAATTAGGAAACTGCTCGTGCTTGAGTTTTTGTGAGCCATCAATTAACTTTGATGACTACGATTGTGGATTGCCCTGTAGTTGTTCATTCTATACTCATACTTTCTATCGACTTTCACAAACCTTCATTCTACATAGTTGACTACGATTGTGGATTGTACTATAGTTGTGCATTTTGTAGGCATATTTTAATTGCCTTTCACGAATCTTCATTTTTTGTTGAGATATAGCCACATTTGGGAAACTACTTGAGTTTGAGTTTTATTCACGATACATCAGTCGCTTTGTTGACTACACTTGTGGATTACACTTGTTGATTGTGCATTCTATACATATATATTTTCTATCACCTTTTGCAAACCTTCATTTTATTGAGTTATAGCTACATTTAAGGAATTTTCGTATTTGAGTTTTTGTGGGCCATCCAGTCAACTTTAGTGACTATGATTATTGGATCGCATTTTAGTTAATCCCATTTACAGCCCTTTCGTTATAGTGGCATTAGGAAACTGCTTGTGTTTGAGTTTTTGTTGGCCATCGATCAACTTTGGTGACTACGCTTGTGGATTGCAATGTATTTGTGCATTTTGTACGTGTATTTTCTATTGCCTTTCGTGAACCTTAATTTTTTGTTGAGTTATAGCCACATTTAGGAAACCGCTCAGGTTTGAGTTTTTGTGGGCTATCAATCAACTAAAAGTGACTACGATTGTGGATTGTACTGTAGTTCTGCATTTTGTATGCATTTTTCTAATCTTCTTTCATCGATCTTCATTTTTTTTGAGTTATAGTCGCATTTAAAGGAAAACTCTTGTGTTTGAATTTTTGTAGGCCATTGATCAACTTTGGTGACCTCACGATCATGGATTACATAGTAGTTGTGCATTCTATTCGCGTATTTTCCTATTGCCTTCCTTGAACCTTCATTTTATTGAGTTATGTTTGCATTTAGGAAGCTGCTCATGTTTGAGTTTCGGAAGTGGGCCATCGATGATGACTACAAGCGTAGTTACATACGTAGTGTGCATTCTATATCGCATTTTCATATCCGGCTTTCACGAACCTTCATTTTAGATTCGGTTATAACCCGAGATTTAGAAACCGCATGTGTTGAGTTTTTTGGGCCACATCAGTCTTTGAGTGACTCTACGATTGTGGATTGCACTATAGTTATCCATTCTTCTGGCGTATTTTTCTAACCGGCTTTTCACAGGCGCTTCATTTTGTTGGTTATAGCCACATTTTAGCAAACCCGCCAAGTGCAGGTTTTCGTGGGTCATCAATCAACTTTGGTAACTATGCTTTTGGATTACGCTGTAGTTGTGCATTCTATACACATATTTTATGTCGACTTTTGCGAACCTTCATTTATTGTAGAGTTATAGTGGCATTTCAGAAACTACTCATGTTTGAGTTTTTGTGGGCCATCGATCAACCCTGGTGACTAGGATTGTGGATTGTACTTTAGTTGTGCATTTTGTACGCATATTTTTAATCACCTTACACGAACCTTCATTTTGTGGAGTTATAGCCACATTTAGAAAAACGCTCGTGTTTGAGATTTCGTGGGCCATTGATGAACTTTGGTCACTAATATTTTGGATTACATAGTAGTTGTGCATTCTATATACCTATTTTCTATCGCCCTTCGCAAACCTTCATTTTTTTTTGAGTTATAGCCACACTTAAGAAACCGCTCGTGTTTGAGTTTTCGTTGGCCATCAATCAACTTTAGTGTCTACGATTGTGGATTGCATTGTAATTGTCTATTTTGTAGGTGTATTTTATATCGCCTTTCGAGCGGTTTCCTAAATGTGGCTATAACTCAATATAAAATGAAGGTTCATGAAAGTGGATAGAAAATATGTGTATAGAATGCACAACTACAGTCCAATCCACAATCATAGTCACCAAAGTTGATCGATGGCCCACAAAAACTCAAATATGAGCGGTTTCCTAAGTGCGGCTAAAAACTCAACAAAAATTGAAGGTTCGTGAAAGGTGATAGAAAATATGCATATAGAATGCAAAACTACAGTGTAATCCTCAAGCGTAGTCACCAAAGTTGATCGATGTCCCACTAAAACTCAAACTCGAGCGCTTTCATAAAT
>VDFB02024819.1:0-47925 GCA_007258455.2 Sequoia sempervirens
GCATCGCACCCAACAAACTATCACAGGTCCTTGTGCCTCTCATAGTCACAAATTGACTCCAATCACTAAAGCTCAGGCATCACACCCAGTGAGACCCTCCACCCTCCGACAACTCCCTCTCACAAGTAGCAAACCTTTCCATCCACAAAAGAAACCTTGGAAGATTTCAGCTGCACTCTAACACCACGCAAAATTTTCAACCACGATAAGCAGAATCTGCACTTTAGAAAATTAAATCTTAAACACGTGGAAACTTAAACTTGATAAGTCCTATTAAAACTTCTGATTTTAAATACAAGAATCTGGAAAACACATCTCATTGAAAAGCCAAAAACACTCAGCCCCCTCCTTTATTTTATAGATGAAGGATAAGAAATGGAAGTGTGCCCTTCCTTGCATGAGCCATACTGCCTAAAAACTGGAAATTTCCTTACTTATGCACTTTAGCTGAAAATTGAACTGTGGCTAAAGATGGTGCCTAGCTAAATCTGAAAAAGCAAACTGCTAAATACAAAATGGCAAAATGTAAAGTCTAAACATAGACTTAAAAATCTGAAACAAAATGCAGGCATATACATACTTAAGACTTTTAAATCTAGAAAAGCATGAATGCTGGAGGTATGCATACAAACTTAGACTTTTAAATCTGAAAAGCGTTCTAATTCTGCAAGAGGATGAGACTCCTATATGCATGCCTCATGTTCATGCTTATCTCTCTTGCTGCGCACAGGACTGGATCTGCTGGTGTTACTGCTGCTGAAGTGTGCCTCTGCTGAGAAGAACACAGTCTAACCAACTAGGTAAAAACTCTAACAAATGTCACTTCTCACAACCTGCTCCTGCTTCTTGCACAAAGGTTCAACCAGTTCCTTATCTCTCTATCTGCCTTAGCTGCGGCTAAAACCAGTTTTACCATGAGCAAAGTTCCTCCATCCTAAAATGTACAAAACATGGGCAAACCTATGCACCAAGCAAACCTTCCAAAAATAACAATTATTAATTAGTCATGGCAAATTTCATAATCACTTCCTTACAGGTTTAAACTTTCACATACAATGACTATCCATATGTCCCAAGAACATCACAACCCATATAACTCATGGAACCACTAGCAAATCTTCACTCACACGAAAAAAAGAACATTATATATAAATCCATAACTAAATACTTAAAGTTTTTCTAACAATAATTAAAGAATAAATGTGTTTTCTCAGTAATGAAAGTGCATAAGTAGAGCCAACTAAGAAGAATGTTCTAATAATAAAAAGTTTGATTTCTATCAGATACAATAACAAAAGCATTGCTTCACATACAGAACAAAAGAGTTCAGAATTTTCAAAAAAGAAAATTAACTCAGAAAACAAATTAGACAACTAAATACCTGTCATTGTGATTAAGCCTAGCACCATGGTAGAAAGCAACAGAAAGTAACCAAGAATCACTGTGCACAGCAACCAAGGAAAGCCAATCCTTTCGTTGCATACCATCTCTTGCAAAATTAATACCCAAAGCAGGCTCTGGAAGTTCTGGTGGGACTTCTTCCGCAGGCAAGTTTACTTCCCAAGTATCATTAGGATATCCATACAAACACAAATTATCTTTCTCTGCAACAATTCATTTAATTTTAATTTAGCCCTGCTACAAAATAGTAGGAAAGAGCTAATTGTGTACTATTTTAAAGAATATCAACCTGTGAATTCCAGCTTTCTCTCTGGACAGAATTCAAAAATGTTTTAGATAATATAAAATGACCTCTGAAACTCAATAATTTTCAATGGCATATACCGACTGAACCACTTACGACTGTTCCACTGCATAGAATTCTAGTGATTGTAAATGGACAATGAATTTGCTTTAAAGATAACAAAAAAAAATTTGTTCCACAATGGGAAAAATTTATATAGTCTTGAAGTTAAATAATTACCTTTCTACACAAAACTCAAGACATTTATCTAAGATCTTTGAGCAAAAAGTGGGACATATTCTAAGAGAAATAAATAGCTAACATAAATTTGAATAAAATCTATCCAAACATTTCAATTTACAAAAGGTAAAAAATTCATGTGTATTTAGAAATTAGGTTTGTGTGTTAATTCTACAGAGGGCCGCTTCCCCCCACTTTTAAATTTCAGTAACTCTCCAAGTAAACTTAAGCTAAATTTCAATTAAATAAATATAATTTAACTTGAAACAAGGGGAATATGTAAATTTATAACATAATCAGGTCAAATGTGCTTTTGAAGCTGCATTCCATCATTCAATTGAGATACAATTACTTTTTATAATTCCTCTCTTGTGATAGTATGATCATCTTCCAAGAGAAATGACTTTTAACCATTGAAGTAAATTTGGGAACAACCTTCACCCATTGAAGGATCAATAGTAGTCAAGATAAACAAAAAAAAGGTAAGGTGGCGAACTACTAAACAATTGAGGTGGAAACTGAATTTTGATAGAGATTCAAAGGGAAATACAGGCAAAGCTGTTACTGGCTGTATCTTAGAGACAATCTTAGAAAATTGGTCATGGCCTCTTAAATCCTTACAAGATAAACAATTAAGTAAACAATTAAGCAAAGGCTTGCACTTTGTCCATCAGTTTAAAATTGCCTTTGAAGCTCCACATCCTTTCTCTAGAAGTCAAAGGATACTCCCAAGTGGTTACCTCAGAAATGAATAAGCACACTATACCTAGTTGGAAGCTTAATAACACTCTATGGGAAAATAGATTGATAGCAACCAAATTCTGATTTGTAAGCTTTGCTCATTGCCACCACAAGGCCAATAAGCCTGCAAACCTCCTAACCAATGAATGGGGAAGGTCAAAATACTTCCCCTTCAATAGCTAGCTCCACTGTCAATGATTGGCCAAACTTGTCAGCCATAGGTAAGGCTGATGTAATGGATTCCAAGGTGATTGGGGATCCTATTAAATTTTCAATCAAATATTTTAGAATGGATTGTCACCTCCTCAAAAGGGAAGAGCAATGATGTCACTCAGGAGAACACTTGAACATCTTGTTGCTTCTCATGCATGAGAAGCAATCATGGCAGATTGAAGTTTTAATGTGATGCCTTTGTGTCTTCTCACATTGTCTTTCCCTCTTAATCTCTCCCTCTTCTCTTCATTAGAATTAGTGTTTTCTATACCTTGGTTCACTGACTATAGTACATTGTTCACATGCAAAGAAACATTGTTTCATGAGAAAGTTTCTACATGTAGGTTGAAGATTTGTGTGACTTCAAAAAGAATTTATTTGGTTTTGGTGTGAAACATTTTGGGCACAAATGATTGAGGAAAGGCCAAGAGTTAATTAAAACAAGAATTTAATAAAAGCTTTTTGTTAGCTCTATCTCTCCTAATCTCCATCCCCAAGTTAAGCTTAGCAGCCCCTAAATCTTTCTTATCAAAGTGTAAAGAAAATTAAGGTATCTAAACCTTAATCATATCTTTACTATTACCAACCAACAGCATGTTATCCACATACAAAGGAGAACAATAAATCAATCACTAATCTACTTATAATATTACATGATGATCTAATTTGGCTCTAACAAACCAACCTCAAAACATATGAATCAAAGTTCTAATACAGCATCATAGGGGGGTCTTCCAAACCATAAAGAGATTTTTAACTTGCAAACCATTTTCTCCTTACCCTTTACCATTTAGTGATCCATTATATCATGTATTTCTCTTCCTCCATATCCCCTTACAAGAAAGTTGTCTTACTCTTAGCATCCATTTGCTCAAGCTCAAGGTCAAAAGCTACAACAGTAAGAGAAACGATCTCACAACAATAAAAGAATCTAGTAGATGTAAGCTTTGCAATAAGACAAATGATCTCACAAAAATCAATTCCTTCTACCTCAAAAAAAGTCTTTAACAACCAACCTTGCTGTGTACTTCTCTATCTAGCCCTCAGCCTTAAATTTCTTTTTGAAAACTCATTTGCAACCTATATGTTTTCTCCCCTTCAACAACTGAACGAAACACCACCCACTCTTCATCCTTCATGCCCAAAGGTTTCTAACCAAATACAACAGCTCATAGATCTTTGGCTACAAGTAAGTCCTCAATCTTGAGCTTTCACAACTCATAGTGTCATTAAATCTATCAATCTCCATCCTTGATGTGCTTGTTATCTTTAACTTTAAATAAGATCGCCTATGCAAAGCTCCCACTCAAACTAGGATTAATAGCAAAAGAAACCCTTTTCCTTACATGAACCAAACAAGCTACAATCAAGCTCTAATACCAAACAAAAGAAAGTTAGATAAAACTATGAATCTTCCAACCTAACCCATAGAGAGGAGAAATGTTAAATAAATACATATCTAAAAATTTCAATAAGATTTAAAGGCAAGCAACAACTTACAACACTAAGCAAGATCACACCACACAAGGTATAGACTAAGACAACCCCTTTTTGAAGAAAACTTAGCATCAAAGGAGCACTCTATGTATTATCATGAATACTTAGATTACAATACAATGTCAGAGTAGTAATCCCTTCAATCACAACCTTTAACCACGTTTGGAGAACTTTCAACAACATAACCCCCTACAAATGCAACTGCATCATACATCCATCCCAAGCATCAAATAAATAAGTCCATCCAAATCTAGAAACCATCAATGATTTCCAATACGTCAAAACCATGAGCCCAACTTGGGCACCCAAATCCATAGTCAACATTTCATCTCACATGTGTATCTTCAATAATAGCATGTAACTTCAAAGTCAAAAAAGTCCACCTACCAAAATGGGACACTCCATTTGGATTTATTCAACCTCTCAAAGATGCTCTTGGGCATCATTCTTATGCATCATAAATTGCCCAAAAGTTTTTCATGATTTCTTTAGTCCACTTTGTAACTCCCTCTTACAAGCTCTTATGTATCATAGATTATTTTATACATTTCACAATGCCATAGATGTTCTTATAGAGCTTACATGACATAGATGTTCTTACAACGCGTCATAATACAATTTACAAGTGGCAATGAGTGACACTACAAGTGGGATGCCCTTTTTCTATGTGAGCACATTATTTTACAAAATAATTAATAAATACACATAATAGAATTTGCAAGGTGTACAACACCTAATCCTTACAATGAGAATGGTTTTTGAGCAAGGCATATTTACAAAGTTGTTGCCACAAGGGATGTTGAAGTTGTCGTTTTGAAGCTTCTTCTACAACTAGAATTGTGAGCATCTAATCCAATTGTAATGATCAACCCCAATTTGGTTTTTTTTTTTTTTGTTTAATCTGAATTTTCCCAAACAGCTGTACATAAGGTCTGAGTTTGTTTTCTGTTTTGTCCACCTTGCTGGTTGAGTTAGTTTGACAGATTTTTTGCATAGGATTTCATAGGGTTTGCAAGTTTTTTGACATTACTTGAAGTTCATTAACAAGAACATAGAATGTAGAGAAAATATGCTTGCAATGATCAAATTTCAGAAACTTCAGTAATCAGATTTATTAGTAGATAAACTACAGACCTGATATAAAATATCAAACTCAGAAAATGAATGATCAGACCTCACTAAAGCTCCCATACAGCAGATTATAATATCTTCAAATTGTCTCTATCGATTCCCAGCAACAAGGATCTTCTAGCCCTGAGCAAGACGCCAAAATCACCACTAAACAGCACCAACCCAAGCAATAAATCACCACACTAGGGAGCTGTACCAAACGAAGGACACCCAGTGAAGGGCGCTGCCTGACAAAGGGGCGACTTTGCATTAAAAAATCACTCCAGCCTCTAAAAATTCCAACAATATCTTGGTGGAGGCATCCTTGGGAGAGGAAACCAATAGTCAAATACCCATTTTGATTAAAAATTCCTTTTCACAGTTACGAGCAGAAATAGGGGTTTCAGGTGCAATCTGAAAGTGCCCAGAAAAGATAAAATATCACCACCAAAATTCATTACTAGATTTAACAAGCAAAGCCAACAAATTTCACTTCAAAAAGATTGAATATCTTCATCTCAAAACTCTGTAATCTGCAACTTGAAAGCCAAAATGAAGCTCCTGTGTGAAGCCTCCAATATCTTCTCCTGATGTGGTCTTTCACACACGAAGAAAGGTGTCCCTGCAAAGGTTTTCATCTCAGCAAGTCAATCCAAACCCTAGAGCCAAGCTCCAAAGCCAAACACAGCAATATCCAAAACATCCATAAGCTGAAAATGACTTCAAAAGAAGTTTTCTTATAATTTCTCCAGCAACCCTAAAAAGCACCCAATTCCAAAAGCCTTTTCATTTAATTTAATTTTAAATCCTTCTTCAACTTGGGCGCCCAAAGAGGAGGCATTAAAATAAATCTTTTAATCTTAACATTAGCTTCTTTTAATAAAAATATCTTCTTTTTTCACCTTAGGCGTCCCTCCCCTTTATTGCAATATAAAATATTTTAAAAGCTCTTTAAAATGACTTTAAGTCATTGAACTAGGCGCCAAGGTACATAATGGTCCCCTTCATAACCCTCAACAGCATAATATAAAGTTATTTTATTAAAACTCCTTTTCGAAACATTATTCAAATATTTGAATAATTCAACCTTAGTAACCTTGGATTGACTGAGTTTGTGCTGCTGAGACCATCCTGACTAAGTCCGGCCAACCCTAATTGACTTACTATTTTTAGTAAGTCCTTAAAATAGTAAATAATGCCCTGAAGCTTGAGCTGGAGAGAAGCTGAAACGCTCGAAAGGGCTCTCCAAAGACTGAAACACCACCCCAAACCCCCTGCCAAAAATAGTAAGTGTGCCTGAATCATCCCAACTAAAAGTGGACGTCGTAAAAATGGGAACATTACACCAATGTAGCCCCAAGGGTGATTATAAGAACCCTAAGAAAAATCTGATTTTCATCTTCAATTGCTAGGAATTCACTCATACAAAATTGCCATCAACCCAAACAAGTTCTGATTTTTGACACAACTGGGTTATTCAAGTAATCATATAACTAAACAATCTTAACCAGATTAATAAAATATGCATATATTTCAGTTAAAAGTTCAATCTAGATAGTTACAAAGTCAAATACCAAGTGATGATACAGAATTGAATTAAACCTAGTTGAGACAACACCTAGTTCAAGGTATAACCAACAACAATCTGGCCAATTTACTTTGTGTCTAGTTTCTGGACCAACTGCAGTACGATCTAGGGTGCTTGTAGGTCCTATCCAACTTTGATATGCCACAGGATCTAGTAACCACTATTCTTTTGAAATTTGACGAGGGACTTCCCAATGCTGATCACCCAATCTGTCGACCTTATTCCTCTGGAGATCTAGCAGTATGAAATCTGCTGCAAACTTGGGTGTGGAACCATTGTGATTGACCTTGAAACGATGACTTTCAAGCCCTAGAGTCACCAACGTTGTTGTTCACTTGACTAGGCCTAGTTGTTTATGCAGTTCACCTCTCCTTGAGCTTACACGATCCAAGAAATCTTGTCTTGTGCTCCTATATATGGTCTACCAGCAATGAAACTCTGAAGGATTGCAAATGGGAGTGCCCAGTTGGTGAAAATAGTGGCTTGCAGCCTAACAATACGCAAAATGTCCTCCAATCTTCAACTAATGGTGTTTAAACCTAGTAAAAATACTCTTGTTGGATTAAACAACAAAATTTCTTTTAAAATAAATTGTAGGATTATAAGGAAATCAATAGGACAAGGTCAAGGTTTTTGTCCCAACCTTACAAGGCAGCTAGGGTTTTTGTCCCCACTAGCTTTGCCTTAGGATTTCTCCAAAAATCATACTAATTTCCATATTTGACGCCCAACCAGGCACAACACAATATATACCTGCCAAGATAGGATGCAAGGGCCCAAAGTCTAGCGCCAATTTTTTTATTTTGAAATTTAAAATTTTAATTTAATATTTATATTTTACACATTTGGTGAGTAGGGTTGAGGGCAGGGAAGAGGGAACATGACAATCCTCCCTTCCTAAATTTGCTTGCCAACTAGTAAATTCAGACTTGGATGCACGAATATCTCCACTCCTTCCCATGTGGCATCCTCTAGTGGAAGATTTTTTCACTTCACCAAGTACTTCGGAATGGCCTTGCCTTGTAGCTTTTTCTCTATCATTTCAATGATAGCTTCAAGCTCCAAAATCAATTTCCCTTCATCATCAAGTGGTGGCAATTCTACTGTCCAAGAGCCTTCTTAAGGCATGACACATGAAAAAACATTGTGAATTCTACTGTTTCCCAACAATTCCAACTCATAAGCAACCTCACCTATCCTCTTTTTGATCTTATAAGGTCTATAAAATCATGGTTTGACCTTTTCCACCCCACTCCCCTTGAGGGAAGATTGTTTATAGGGTTGTAATTTCAAAAGAACCATCTTCCCAACCTCATAGGACCTCTCCAAATGGTGGTGATCAGCATACATCTTTTGTGATGTTCCCACGGAATTTACTTTCTGGTTGGTTATTACCCTAGCCCTTACCCTCATTTATTAATTAGACTTACAAGTTCTGCAATAGATGAATAACAAATTGAAAACAATAATGCTATGATGCAATTGGAGTATATCCATATATCTTGCACTTAGCAAGGTGTTAGCAAACCAATACACAATAATAAACCAATTTACAAATTGAAACAAATTCAGAACAAATTGACGTAAGGATAAATATGCTACTTAAAATCTGATTATAGTTTCAGATCTGCAGATCCGATTATTTCTTAGTGTCGGTGCCAAATTTTTTGCACCAATGTCTACCAAACACTTAGGTAGTGACTCTACACAATGTATAATAGAGTGAACTCACAACATTTGACTTGTTGTACCTTCCAGAAGTGTTATGGACACGTGATGATGGAACCTTTTTGTTGACAGGCTTTGGTATGTTGCCCAGATTTGGGCACAGGTCTGCAGAGGCTCCTCCAATGCACAAATTTGGGAGCAATGTGCCCAAATGCAACTCAAAATGGTGCAAACTTCCTTCCTTGGCCTCTCTACATGCCCTGTGTGGCTGCTTTCCAATGTTGGTCTCCACAATTACAATGGAATGATGTTGTAGTGGCTTGGCTTGTTGTTGTAGGTGTCTCGAAGCAAAACAAATCTAGGGTTGTTGCTGATATGAAGGTTTTGACTCTGTGAAATCCCTACAAGGTTCCAGTCTTGGTGCAGATCTAGTGTGATCTGTTGATTACCAAGTGCTAGATCTGTTCTAGTTGGTACCTCGTCCCAAATATTCCTTCAAACTGGCATTGGTAACTGCCAAGCAGGTAGAATTTTGTTCCCAAGCAAGGCACAATCTTGAAATGATGTGATTTCTCCACACTTAGACCATCAAACTCCAAAGAACAAATAATAGTGCAAAAGACTGAGCATTGGGTTTTTGTCCTACCTAAAATGGCTACAAACTAGGGTTTTCATCCCAGATCACAGGATTGGAAATAATTCAATAATTTCCACCTTCCAGAATGCCACGCCATAATGCCCTTAACCCTATCAATACTCAACTAAATAAAGGTGCTTGGGGCCTATAATTTGGACACCAAACTTAAAATTTAAATTTAATTTATTAATTAATTTCTACTTTATTTTATTTATTTATTTATTTTCTTTTTTATTTTATATTTAAATATGGGTCTAGTGTTAAAAAATACTTTTCTTTTTGGGCAAAAGGACTAAAGTCAACCTCAAGGTAGAGGGGACATGACATCTTTTGCTGATTTTGGGTCTACTATAGGTTCTACTTGAGTGCATTCACAATATCTAAACTTTGTTGCACCAAGTCTCTAGCTCTGGGAACTCTACTATTTGAAAGAATCAAATCCATGAATAAAATTGCATCATAACCATAGAGTGCCTTGAAAGAACTCGTATCTATAGACATGTGAAGAGTAGCATTGTAGCAATACTCCCCAAGGTGGAGCCACTTAATCCATGTTGTTTGATGTCCTCTAACATAGTTCCCCAAATATCCTTCTATCCATTTGTTCACAACTTTTGTTTGCCCATTGGTTTGAGGATGAAAACTAGTGCTTGGTGTCAATTCCATGTCTGTCAACCAAAAGAGTTCTTGCCAAGACAACTAATAAACCTATTGTCCCTGTCACTCACAATATTCCTTAGCAACCCATGCAATCTAAATATTTCTCTAAAAACCAAGTCAGCCACCTGTTGAACCTTGTACTCTAAAGATATAGCATAAAAATAAGCATACTCGGTGAGTTTATCTACAACCATGAAGATAAAATCCTTACCTTGTACTTTTGGAAGACCTATGATAAAATCCATGGAGATGCTCTCCCATTTCTGATTTGGAATGGGTAAAAGACTGCAAGAAACCAGCTGGAAATACATGCTCTAGTTTGTTTAGTTGACAAGCCAAACACTCTCTAACATGCCTCAAAAGATCCCCCTTGAGTCCCTTCCATGAAAAACACTCTCTCACATGTTTTTAAGGTAAGATGTTGGGTTCTGCAAAAACCAATTTTGTGCCCGCACCGGGAGCGCCCCAGCCACCCCGAGTTCCCTGTGGGTATGTGTTTTGTATACCCGTAGGAAACTTGGGAAGGCCAAGGTGCTCCCACAAGAGCCAACACGTCACGAGCACCATTTTTGAGGGAAAATAACACTTTTTTAAATGCAAAAACACAAACAAGAACTCCAAAAAGCATCCTTTACCTAAAATTTGCCCTTCTCATTGTGAATACAACTTCATTTCTCTCAAACACACCCTTGCTAAGCCATTTTTGCATTTTGAAAGGGAGCTGGTTTTTTCGAAGGAAATTGATCACAAAGTGCCAAAGGAGTGAAGATAACTTGCACAAAGGAGATCTAGTGATATAAGGTAAGCATTTTAATTGCTTCTTTTAGTTTTTTAACAAAAAATTTCAAGTTTTTGATGACTTTTTTAAGTTTTTGATGAATTTTTTCAAGTTTTTTAAAAAAGTTTCAAGATTTTTATAATGTTTTTTGATGTTTGTTTTGAACTTTTATTCATTTATACATATTGTAGGGTTGCTTTTATTTTTCTTTTTTTTAATTTAAATTTTATAATTTCTTATAGTAGAAAATTCAAATTGCAATCCATTTGGAATGGCCACTAGTTCAAGTTCAGTGGGTATTGAAACATACAAACAATTTAAATATGATCAAACATCTCCTCTATGGAAATATGTTACAATGATTAATCAACTTCCAGGAGGTGGGGCTTTTGTTTGGGATTGTAGTGAGGGCAAAGTCCAATTTAAAAGCTCATTTTTGTGCTATAAGTGAACGTGGAATTAGAATATGTGAAGGGAAAAATAAGAAGGGGTTGCGAAAAGAAAAAATTATGGTTGATGCTATGAATGAGCAAGCAAAACTAAAATCTCATCCTTTAACAAGGAAAACATCAATGAAGACACCTACAAATTCAATAATGGCCACACAACATCCCTGCTTGGCAACACCATCTATCCAAGAAGAAGATCCCTCTCCTCCTTGCAAAAGAGGCCCATTGTTTAAAGCATTTCAAAATGAAACAAGAGACATTGCAAAGGAAAAATTGCACATTGTATTTATGCCAATGGTCTTCCTTTCAACTTGGTGAGATCACCATATTGGCAAGAAATGGTGACGGCAATCAATAGTGCACCTTTTGGTTTCCCAAGTCTTGGGTATGAAGAAATGTGCACCACTTTATTGGCAAAAGAAAAAAAATTGTACAGACATCACTCAAACCAATTAGGGATTCTTGGATTGAAACAGGAGTGTTGATTATTTTAAATGGATGAAAAGATTGCAAAAATCAACCTTTAATAAATATTATTGCACTGTCCCCCAAAGGGGCAATGTTTTTGAAGGCGATTGATTGTGAGGGGAAAATCAAGTATGCAAAATTCATTTCTAAAATCCTCACAAATTCAAAAAGATGGCAAATCCTGAAAATGTTGTCCAAGTCATTACGAACAATGCGAAAAATTGTAGGGCTGCAAGAGCTTTAGTTGAGTAAAGGTATGCACACATTTTTTGGACATCATGTACCGTACACTCCCTTCATTTGGTGATACAAGCAATTGGCACTCAAATAGAGTGGGTGAAAACTATATACACTGAGGGTGAGGAGATCCAAATGTTTGTGACAAACCATCATATGTCACAAGGCATTTTCAAGACTTTCTTAAATTTGGAATTGTTAAAGGTAAATTTAATTTAATTATTTAATTTATGCCATGTTTACTTGTTATTTAATATGTTATTAACTTATTTTTTACACAATATTAGGTTGTTGAGACCCAATTTGCGTCGCACAGTCATTTTGAGACAACTTGTGAACATGCGAGAGGCATTGGGCACCATGGTCATTAGCCACCAATGGAGTATTTGAAAGCAATCAAATTTATGACGATTGATCCTAGATGACAATTGGAGGGCTCGTGTGGACTATGTCTTGAGTTTCATCAAGCCTATCACAAGTATGATTAGGTTTACTGATACAAATTGGCCATGTTTGAGAGAAATCTATATGGCATTGACTTCATGAGAGAAAAAATAAAGGTCATAATAGCACAAAAAGAGAATGACCCCGAAGAAACATTTTTCTGTAGTGTTGGACAAAATCATTCATCATCATTGAAACAAGATGAATACACCATTGCATCTCCTTGCATATGCATTATCCCCCAAATACTACAGCACAAAGATACTTTCTTTGCCAAGGAGAATGGCACCATATAGAGAGAGTGAAATTACTAATGGATACAAGTTGGCATTCTAAAGAATCTTCTCAGATCTAGAAGTGGTGGATAATGTTAGGAAAGGGTTTGGCAAGTTCATCTCAAGACGAGATCATAGTATTTGTGCCCTTCAAGGCCAATACAATGAAGATTCTCGTACATGGTGGTACCTCCACAGGGCAAGATTACTTGTTCCTCCAGCCTCTTACAATCAAGATTCTATCACAAGTAAGCATTTTTTATTTTTTAACATTATACCATTCTTTACTTTCTTTTGCATTTTTTATATTTAAGTTGCATTGATTTTCTCTCTAATTTCAACAAGTTGCAAGTTCTTTTTCAGCTGAACAAAATTGGAGTACATACTCCTTTATGCACTCAATGAAGTATAAACGGCTGGCTGCAAAAAAAAAAAGAAGCAGAAATCTCAGTTTATATCCATTCCAACTTGTGTCTCCTGTCACATAATCAAGATGACTACAAGGTGCAACAAAGCATTGTGCCCCTGAGTGTACCAACTTGGATGCATCTATTGTAGAACTTTCTATAATCAACATAGATGATGACGAGGATCTTACACATGATGCAACTAGTGGTAGTGGCACTCCATTTGCTTGTGGTTCAAATGATGTTGAACCAAACAATGACCTTGATCTAGATCCTTTTGATGAAGATTGAAGACAATTGTACAATTTTTTGTTGATTGTACTTGTAGACACGTAAAATGTACATGCACTCGATCCTGATCTACTAACATCACTTCATCCTAAATTATCCCTTTGTCTAACCATTTAATCGAATAGATATGATTAAAGTCATCATAATTCCCCTTTTAATTAAATAACCTCGATTTAATTAAATCTTTGTCTCTGTGTAATTAGCTAGGCTCATTTCATCTTCCTATCTTTTGTTTAATTAAATAATCCATATTATTTGATTAAATCTCTAGAAGTTCATCTAATTAAATTAAATAAATCAAACATTTAATCTAATTTATCCTTAACATCAATTTCGTTGTAAATAACGCGTCATTTACTAACTACGCCTTTAAATTATCTTCTCATTTGAGTTATTAAACCTAAAATCCTAAGTCACAAATGGTCAAATCAACTAACATCATTTAAATTACCAAACCAAGATTAATGCTAATCCTAATCATCAAATCCTCTAGATTTGGTGCTTGTACATGAAAATCAATTTAATTATCAGATAAATCATCTATTTTCATTCAAAAGGTGGACCAAGTGGAACATTTTCAAATTTGTGTCTCCCCAAATAGAGACACATAAGATCCAATAAAAGGATTAAAATTTTTCTTATATGTCCTGGCCTGAGCCATGGCATTTAACCTCTCTTTCATCCCCTTGAAACATGTTGTTTCTTCAAATTCACTTCAAACTTCAGTACATTGATCAAATGTGCCCATCCTTCATCCTCCTCACATATTGACAAGTGGCGCCGCGTCATTGAATTTATCTTTATCCCACATTCATCCTATCTTCACCCTTTCAACTCTTTTTCTATAAATAGAGAGCTCATCCTTCATGTTCATCATCCACCATTTGAGTAAGCTTACTATACTCAAATACATCTTCAAAGCATTTGCAAGATTCATCAAATTCATCAATGGTAGCTAGGTTATGCAGGTTTTTCATCATCGAGCACACTTGAATCTTCAACAAAGTGGATCACCATCACCATTCATCATCAAAGCTTGCAAAGGAGTTGGGAAAGGGCCAATTTCCACATCAAATTGGCACCAACTCCCCCATAGGATCAAGAATTTACATTGCTTTCATAGGATTTAATCTCTTTTATTGATTTCTCATTGTATTGCTTTCATTTTCCTATTTTGAGCATTGATAAATGGATTGTATGGGGAATCTATATTCTAACTTGCATTGACCTTATTAATGTGTTGTTTATTGTGTTCTTGTAGGTATAGGATCTAGGTTCACAATACTTAATTCAAAATTTGTAATTGTAATGATTTTCATAATTTCATTCCTAGACATATATGATATATGACATAATATTGAAATTTTGAACTATCAATTGACATTATTTTTTATCACTACCTTTGATCAATGATGAAGTATCATACTATCAAATGTATTTACAATACTATATATTTTTTAAATTTTTTGCATATATAAAATGCAACTATACCCTAAGTCAAAAGGTTTGGAAAATTTCATATTGGAAGTTGGAAGTTCAAAATTTGGCAAACTTCAACAAAACTCATAAAAATTGTTAAAATTCGCCATTATATTTGTATGGAAAATAGGTCATGACATTTCTATTGAAATATATTTTTTAGAAGTGTTAATATTAGAGCTTTTAACTTTTTTCCTCTAAAACAATGTCCAAGCAAGTTGAAATACAAAACTTGCCCAAATTTTGCAATCTTGCAAAGTTGTGAATCATGAGTCTCATAATTGTATCAAAGTTCGGCAAATATTTGAGACGCCGCATCCCACAAGCAATTGATTCTACTGGGCAACTAGCAACTATTCTTCCCTAGCAACTTTGAGCTACTTCTTTTTTTAAATTTAGGTTCTTTTTGCATTTAGGTTTTGTTTTAAATTTATTGTCTTTTTATAAAATGTAATATGATTCATTTTATATTTTTAATAATAAACATTTTTTAATATTATTTCATTTAAATTGAATTTTGATTTTAAAATTTAACATTTAATATATTTAAATTTAATACTATTTTATTTTATTGTTTTACTGAATTTTTATATTTTGACATTTAATAAATTAAAATTTAATATTTAATATTTAATTTAGATTTTAAATTAATAATATTTAATATAGAAAATTAACAAATTAAATTATTTAAAATAAATATTTAAACTTACTAATGTTTTTACATTTATTATAATTTATTAAATTTATTATATATTATTTTATTTTCAATAATTTTAAATTAATAAAATAAAAATTAACAAACTTAAATATTTTAAATGAATTTTTAAACATTACAATTTATTTAAAGCTGATATAGTATTGTTTTATTTTTAATAATTTTAATCTACTATATATAAAAGTTAACAAATTTAAATATTTAAATTAGAATTTTAAACTTATTAATATTTTAAATTTATTATAATTTATTGAAATTTTATATAATATTATTTTATTTTTTAATAATTTTATTTAATATATTTACAAAAATTCAAATTTATATTAGGTGAATTTAATCATGATTTTTTTTTTCGAGTTTTATTGCATTACCAAACTTTGTCAAACTCAAACACAAACATGAACCTTCTGACTTAAGCCGTACCCAAACATACCGTACCCAAGAAAAAAAATTATAGTACTTGCATACCAAAACCCCGTACCCGTACCAAAACCAACAACTTAGTATATAAGTCTTGTAATACCCCAAATGACCAACAAGGGGAGTGTCATGAAACTTTCCAATCAATCAATATATCAATAATATAACATAAATAGGGCTTCCTAGAAAGTGCATCAGCCACCGCATTATTCTTCCTTTAACATAATGTCAAATATTGTCTAAACTTGGCAGTTGGCTAGTGCATGCATGATAGCTAACATCTCCTTGTCATAGATAGAGAAGCTCCTCTTTGACTCCTTGAGCTTCTTACTATCAAATGCTATGGGATGTTTGTTTTGCATCAACACTACTTCAAACCCCTCTTGAAGCATCACACTCTAAAATAAAAGGAAGCAAAAAATCTAGAATAGCCAAAAAAAGACATGAACTCATTACCTCCTTGAACTTGTCAAACGATCTTTGAGTTGTAACACTTTAAAAGAAGGCCCCCTTCTTCATCAAACATGTCAAGGGGGCCAATCCCTTATTGCCTTGATCTTCTCCTCATCCACACTAACCCCTTGGGGACTACTCTTATGCCCAAGATACAATATCTCAATCAAACCAAACTCACATTTTGATGCCTTGGCAAAGAATGATTGTTGCTCTAGTATGCCAAACACCTCATCAATTTGTCTCAAATGATCCTCCTGTGTCTTGCTATAAGTCACAATATCATCAAAGAAGACCAACACAAATTTCCTCAATTGTAAAATAAATACTTGGTTCATGCATGACTAAAATGTGGCAGGTGTAATTGTCAACCCAAATGGCATGACCAAGAACTCATAATGCCCATAATTACACTTGAAATCTGCTTTGTGCACATCCTCATCTTTGACCATTATTTGGTGATACCTTGACCATAGATCAATCTTGGAGTACACTGCATTGTGAAGCTCATCTATCAACTCATCGATCTTGGGAATTGGGTAGTGGTTTTTGATTGTTTTGTTGTCGAGCGCTCTATAATCAATGCACATCCTCATAATACCATCCTTTCTCTTGACCAACACCACAAAAAAAAAAAGGGGCTAGAGCTAGATCATATGTGTCCCATATCCAACAACTCTTTGATCACCTTCTCAATCTCCTCCTTGTGCCTACTAGGGTGATGATAAGATGTAGTGATGGCCACTTTTGCTCCCTCCTACAACTCAGTCACATGCTGAAAACCCCATCTGGTAGCAATCCTAAAGGAATATCCTTAAACACCTTGTGCTTATCCAAGATGTATTGGATGTCAACATGATAAAATCTCCCATCCTTGGATGAACCTATATATGTAATCAAACACTTTATTGTCCAAGCCACTTAGTCTCTACAAAAAGCCCTCTCCATCATTTTTGCCAAAACGATCTTGGGAACCCCATTGGATAGGCCTCGAAGAACCACCTCCTTCCCTTCGAATTTGAATCTCAACTCCACAATTTGATAGTTTTGTGTGACCTTGCCAAGTGAGTGCAACCATTGCACACCCAACACCAAATTTGTTTCACCAATGCCAATAACATAGAAATCATCTCGCAATATACACCCTCCTAAGGTCATCTCAAGATGTTGAATCCTTTTGTTGCATAGAATAGTAAACCCATCAACCACTATCACCTTGAAACCCTCAAAATTCTTCATCCTCAAACCCATCCTAGTCACCAAACCCTTGTCAATGAAGTTATAAGTAGTCCCACTATCAATTAATACTATCAATCTATGTCCTTGTAAGACTCCTCTAACTCAAAAAGGGTAATAATTGGGAGCTCTTGAAAGTGTGGCAAGTGTGCCCCATAATGATTCTTCTTCTTCCTTTTTTTCAGGTCTGATCTCCTCAATCTTAGTTTCTAATTCCTCTATTTCTAAATCCTCATCAAAACCACCTCTATATAATGTACCTGTCCCTTTCCCAAACATCTATGTCTTGGCTCCCATGGCTCCCTACAAGTACAACATAGTTTTTTGGTCACCGAATCCTCCAAATTCAATGCTCTCTTTTGATGGCCTCTTGCAAAGAACTCAGGTCAAATGCCTTTACCAAACCCTTGAGTGGTTCAATTAGACCCTCTACAAGTTGCATGATGAGCCTCTTTGTCAATCTAGAACCATCACTAATAGCCTCTAAAACTCTACCACATAATGCTCAGCTATGCCTTCTTGCCTAAATTGCACTAACTCCCTAAAATGAATCTCTAAATCCTTTCTATCAAACCTCTCCATCAATCTCTGGCTGAATTCTTCTAGAGTAGCAATCGAGCCATGACCATGAGCATGAGCCACACCCTCTAGGTGAAGAGTTGCGAACTTGATTGCTTCCTCCCCATACATGGGATTTAAGGAGAAGTATCCAATTTTTGCAACCATGCTCTAACTATACAACCATTTAATCCATCATAAGTAGGTATAGTGATCTTTCTCAACCACTATTGTATATCTCTTTAGTGCTAATCCTGATGATATCTCCTTCCTCTCCTATGCTCATTCCTTGACTTCATATCATAATACTCCATGAAGGACATGTCATGATGGATTGTTGGGTTTAGAGCACTATACTCTATGTGATACCTTGCCATCTCATCCTCTAGTCTTGGTAGCACTTGTTGCTCCTCTTCGAATGGATCTTTTTCCTCTCTTTGCATGAATTTGGCTCGAAATGGCTTGGTTGGTGGATTGATTAAGACTCCATCATTAGCTAAGTGACTTCCTTCTACAACATTTGGATTAGACCTCCCCACACTCCATTGTTGATTCATCCCTTTCAAAGTCCGTACTATCTCTGCCATTGACTCTCTCATGGTAGACTAAAATTACCTGGCTAACTCCTTGTTTCATTCCTAATGACCACTAGGATGTTAACCTCTTCATTTCTATCACCCATGGCTTCTTCCTTTTTCTTCCTCCTTCATTGGTACATGATTTCCCAATCACTTTTTTGCATGAATTTGCATCACACAACGCAACAAACTCACAAAAAAGGTGCCTTTGATACCACTATAAGAACCCTAAGCAAAACCTAAGTTCTATCTTCAATTGCTAAGAACTCACCAATATAAAATTGCCATCAACTCAAACAAGAAGTTCTGATTTTTAACACAGCTAGGTTATTCAAGTGATTATATAATATAATAATCTTCACCAAACCAAAAATATATGCATATATTTCAGTCAAAGTTCAATTTGGATGGTTACAAAATCAAATACTAGGTGATGATACAGAATTGAATTCAACCCAGTTGAGACAAACCCTCCTCATATCTATTGCCATGTCTAGTTCTAGGTATAACCAAGTCGAATTTGGCCAATTTCCCTTGCATCTAGTTGCTGGACCAACTATAATGCAATCTGGGGTGCTTGTAGGTCCTATCCAACTCTAATATGCCATAGGATGTGGTAACCCATTATTATTTTGTGATTTGATGAGGGACTTCCCAATGGCGATCACCCAATCTATTGACCTTATTCCTCCTAAGATCTAACAGTATGAGATTCGCTACAAACCTAGGCATGGAATCACTATGGTCGCCCTTGAGCTAATGACTTTCAAGCCCTAGAGTCGCCAAAGTTATTGTTCGCTTGACTAGGCATAGTTGTTCATGCAATTTGCCTCTCCTCTAAGCTCACATGATCCTAGAAATCCTATCCTACACTCCTATGTAGAGACTACCCGCAATGAAACTTCTAAGGGTCACAAATGGGAGTGCCCTATTGGTGAAAATGGTGGCTTGCCGTCTAAGCTATCCACAAATGTCCAATCTTCAATTAATGGTGATTAAACCAGGTAAAAACATTCATGCTGGGTTAAACAACAAAATTTCTGATTAGAATAAATTGCAGGTTTATAAGGAAACTAATAAGACAAGGTCAGGTTTTTCGTCCCAACCTTAGAGGGCAGTTAGGGTTTTTGTCCCCCTACCTTAGGATTTCTCCCAAAATTCATACCAATTTCCATATGTCATGCCCAACCAGCCACAATATAATATATACTTGCCAAGATAGGGCACAAGGGCCCAAAGTCTAACACCAATTTTTGAAATTTGAAATTTAAAAATTCTAATTTAATATTTATATTTTTAATTTTTTTATAAATAATAAATATATGTATTTAAAGTAGTGTTGAAAAACACTTTTAGTGAGTGTGGCTGAGGTCGACCTCAAGGCAGAGGGGACATGACAGTGACAAGGGTCACTTTTTGAATTTAGCAAGCCCCAATGATATTTTTTGTGATCCCAAATTGTAATGCTAGTTTTGATGTTGGTTTGTCTAGACTTCATCCCATAAGGTCAGGTGTACATGTAAATGCTTATATTTTGCTATTGGGCAAGGGTCCCAAATAATGCCCCTTCTATCTATTCAGAAAAATCGAACTACCTTTCTGCAAAAAAACCGTTTTAAAGAGGACTCAACTCATAGTAGTAAAAATCAAGTTCGCACGTTAACTTTGCACAAGCCACTTACCCCCAATTACTTGCATATAAATTTCAGTAGCACTACAAGAAAAATTAAGTTACTTTCAACGAAATAAATAAAATAAACTAAAACAAGGGAAAGTTTTAAATTCATAACATACTCGTGCATTGTGCTTTGTGAAGGTGAAAACAACTATTTCGTCTAGATATAATTCATTTTTCTCATGATTCCTCTACAACAGTGGTATATACTATAAAGTATAAGATAAAGGAGTGCTCCATGCAACTATTCTTAATCTTGTGAATAAAATTTAAGTAAGAAGAGCAGAGCATTCTAAGAAAGACAAAATATAGGTGACTATTAATAAGTAGACGACCTGAACAAAATCCTTCAAAATTATGAAAACTGTCCACTATGGACCCAAATTCTGCAATTTTCCAGTGCATAGTGAATTTATTAATGAACTTTGACAGGAAAAAGTTTCAACATGTTAATGTGCAGATAATTGCTTCAAAGCTTTGACAAGAGAACAATATCAGTCGTAAAGAAACTTCCATCTATCTTGCAGACAATCACTCAAAGCCTTTGACAGCACACGAACACCAGTGTCTTATTTCTTACAATTAACTTCTAAAATAAAACTTGTACAGGTTGATAAAAGTAAACACAAGGAGAACCAAAGATTCGAGCTTAGTTAATTATCTGTGTTAATTGAGATCTTAGTATAGTTGAGAGATCTTATTAATTTGAAGAGAACAAAAATTATTATGGGTGATGCAGAATTTTTAGTTACAGGTTCTTCTCATTACCATATTCTACTAGCCTAAGATTTCTCTACAATAATTATTTCAACTTTTATATGTGAGACACGTGTACAGGTTGACAAAAGGAAATGCAAGGGGAACCAAAGACTAGAGCTTAGGTTAATTATCTGAGGGATAATTTGAGATCTAATTATAGCTGAGGGGTCTTATTAATTTGAAAAGAATAAAAATTATTATGGGTTATGTAGAATTTTTAGTTACAGGTTCTTCTCATTACTATACTCTACTAGCATAAGATTTTTCTACAATACAATAATTATTTCAACTTTTATGTGTAAGGCAGGCGTAAAGACTGGTATGCACGAAGGGCAAATGGCACACAAAAAACACCTTCATTGTACCAAGGGCATGTGTCAGGATCTTATGACCCTACTCATCATGTAGGAGTGCCCATTGTAAAAACTTCAGCCTTTCAGCTTTTTAAAATTCCCTTTTGATTTACCATAATTTTTTAAATTTTAAGTCATAATGTTTACATTAAGATTTTAACCTTATAGCTTAGTATCAGATCAAACTTCCTCAGACGTCAGGTAGCTCGGTCTAGCAAAACAAAGTGTCTTCTTGCATATACATGCTAATGCAAGTGCTAAGTTTAATATATTGACATATTATGCATACCCCATGGACCCAAAATTAGCGTTTTACGAATAACCACGGTTACAAATAGCGCCGTCCAAGGCCTCTTTCCTTTCCTTACAAATTTTTGGGTCATCCGCATCAAAACACATCAAACATGAATATGAATTGACAACTTAAAAAGAAATCCCCCTTCCCCTTCAGTTTTTTGTAGTATTTTAAAAAAGAATTAAAAAACATTTTTTATTTAGAAATAAAATTCCAAGTATTTTTTAATATTAAAAAAATTCAAATCACCTTTCGAATTAGAAATTTTTTAAAACGTTTTAGTTAAGAAAAGAAGTAATTCGGGAATGACCATTATTCTATAATTTACACGGGCTTTTGATCTTTTTAAAATTGTGCACTGAAAGAAAAGCAAAACAATTCTTGAGTTTTAGCAGATCTGAAAAAGCCGTGCAGCTGAAACGGTCAAAATCACTTACTAAAGGGCCGCTACTCGTAGGCAACCGCTTTCATTCGAAAAAAAATATATATTTTACATTTTTTTCAGTTAACATGCAGTTGTAAATGTTACACTAGGTGAATTCGTCTAAATATTTTCTGAGATCTGGAAAAAAAATAGATTTGAAAGCGTGCCAAATTACCGATTTTAGATTGAACATCAAAAGGAAACTCAATTTTCCCCACATTAAATCGAATTTACGGGTAAAAAACAGCACAGATCTGGAAAAATTGTAAGCAGAACACACTAACCTGGATCACATAGCGAATAAAATTGGTCTACCTCTGCAAACATAACACAGAAAATTACGAAATGGAAATAGTTAAAATGAAAAAAAGAATCGAGAAAAAATTAAGGAAAAAAATACCAGAAGTAAGAGCCCGAACAATGGCAGCTCGGCGGGCCCTGAAATCTGTAAACACCTCTTCCACCGTCCGAGGGTTTGTAGAAACTGATGTGGCGGTCTCCATGCCCAAACCCCACTTTCTTATTATATTTTTTTTCTGTCAATTATCGTTATCGTAACTATTACAATTCCCCGCCCAAATTTTCGTGTAAATCGTAGTTTACTCCTCTCCCAACATCTCTCGTGCTAAAACGAAGACGGAAAATATCCCCCAAGAATAACAGATATGTAATTAAAAATCCGCATAACGAAGCGACGCAGATCAGCTGCCAAGGTTAAAAAAAAAGAAAAAAAGCAGTTGCAAGTCGATGGTATGCACAGATATCTCCCTTAGTTTGCAGTTGTTTGTACTTGGGTTTCAACAAGTGGGCCCAAAGTAGACAACCTCTTAATGTCATTCCGAAAAAAATTCAAGCGAATAACTTCGTTTGTTAGGACACTTTTTGAGGCCAAGCTAGTGTACCCGATGTGGCAATGTTCTAAAAATTAATTTAATTTATTTGGTTAAGTTAATGTAAGGATGGGAAATTTTATATTATAAATTATTATATTTATTATATATGGGTAATGAGTAGTTTTGAAGAGTTATTTTTGTTGTGCATTATATATATAGTTTTCGTAATTTTCGTAAAAATCTTTTATAATAATGGTTAAATTGTCTAAAAATTTATATTGAATGTTATGTTATCCATTATAATAATTAATATTGTGTAATTGTGAAATTTACATACTAGTGTCATTCCCCATTTAATTTTGGACACATTTTGAGAAAATGTCTTAATAAAATTACACACCAATAAATGATGTAATGTTGTGCAAAGTTGGACTTGTTCCCTAGTCTTCATTCATCATCATACACGCACTATCATATATTTATCTATAAATTATCTATATCTACACATTTCCTCATATTGACCATATTTATTACTCCATTTATGATCAAACATTCATTATGTACACAGACTTGTTCCATCATCATAGTTCATTTCTACTCGTGTAAAGTTGATCTCATTTCCATAGATCCAACCCTCAAATTTTTAAAATTCAAATTCAAAATCGGTCAACTCCCACACATTCCCCTAATCATTACGAGTCAACTAAACACATGTTTATGTGAAATGACACTATATCTTGGTATTTAAAAACATTATTTGCATATTATTTATCACCTTAAAGAGTAATCATAAGAAGAACATTTGAATTGATGCACTAAAGAAAATTAAAATCTATACATTCATTATAGGAGCATTTGCACGGTTGAAGTTTGATGTTTTCAATTATTGGCATGATTATAAAGTTAATCATTTCCTTAGGGTTGAGCCTTGGCAATATTGGCAAACCTCTAAGGGTACAGTTATAAATATCTTTAGTCTAAATAGTAAAGCAAAAAAAGATAAATTCAAATAATCAAAGAGTAAGAGTGTAAACTCACACAAATTAAATCCACACAACACAAAGATAAAACCTTCGCTACGTAGAAAACATGAACATATGAACTCATTCCAAAATAGAGCACAAATATTGCATAAAATCTAAGGAGACAATCAAACAAAGAAGTGTCATTCCCTGACCAAAGACAATTCAAATCCCAATATCTTCACCAAAGCCATCCATTCTTTGATCATTGAGCTAATTACCCTTATCCACTTAACATGTACTTTCATAATATAGCATTAGTTACTAAATTATCCAAACCAATAACTTTCTTTATTGGTCTAGGTTAATTTATGGTTTTTTTCATATTATTCGATTAACCTAGATTAAGCTTATGGAAAGTTTAGTTTCCTTTACATTTTTGTGAGCCCCTTTGAGCTTACATGATCTACTTCCCCTAGGGTTTCTCCTTCATGTTAGGGTTTCTAAGATCTTTTTTTGTTATTTTTCACCTTCTCCATATATGAATCTCCTCTCATTCTTATGCTCTATTATATTTACATTAATATACCTTCTCTTTTAATGTTTAGAGTTTTGTTGTGATTTCTTTCACCCAACCTAACCACCCTTGGCTATACCACTAGGGTTTCATTTTTAGATTTTATATACCATTGATATGTGTGATTTATGAATTTAAAAAATATATTTTTGAGCTTTTTCTTTCCATATTTTATTTATGCCATATGTTAAGCATGAGCCAAATCTTCCACTAAGAATGAGTGTTCATCTAAATACTAACATCATCACCTAGACATCCACTAAAATTAAGGTCTATTATGATGCTCATAAATTGAGAATGAGGATTATGATCATGATGTTCATGTGGATAACCAAGATTTTATAAATGAACTTGCCAATTTAGCTACTAAATAAAATCCAACATAAATAGGTGATATGATTCATAAATTATTTATTAACAAACCATTTGGATTAGAGATCTTGTAAGCAGTTAGTGCTAAATTACCTCGTCTACTTTGAGTAGCTCTTCTTCTGTCTCTCCCACTTCTACCATTGCTCCATATTCTACCATCACTACTTGTCCCCATAGTACTTCTCATGCTTATGCTAATGTATGTTTGAACAATGTTTATCCTTTATCCACCTTCCCTCATCCTTAAGGCCTTCCTCCTCCCTTATAACCTCATCCCATATGATGTGTTACACTTTCATGCTTATGGCATCTACTACTACACTACCTATGATTACCCACCCAACCATGCCACTCCCATGTCTACCATTATATCGTATACCGTGTATATCCCTCACTCCACATCTTCACCCATAGCTATGAATTACTTCAAGCTCTTTTCTCTTCTATACCACTTTCCCAATCTATCAGCTCTTCCATATCTCTCATGCACATTCCTATACACACCATAATGGTCCCCAACCTTCATTTGTTACCCTTATATTTTCTACTATAAGATGCATTAATTCATAAGATAATAATAAATTTAATAATACTAGACAATCACCTCTATCACATTAGATTGTTGTGCATTGTCCTCCCTATAGCCTTGTAGCACCGCATATTTTAATTTATGGTGGCAAAGTTGATCCAAACACACACTTAAGACCTTTTGCAATTCTACATGTGTAGACTTCTTATTTTAGGATAAGTTCTTACAGTATATGAAAAGGATTTGTTATTTTAAATTCAAGGAGTAGTTGTGAGATGGGGTTAGAAATAAAATAGCATAGACAAAGTGACAGCCAACACTACTAAGCTATTAAACCACATCAACAAGATAATACAAACAAAATGGAGATATCAAAATGAAAACAAACAAAATAAAGCACTCCCCATATTGTAGTTGATTCCTTCTCTTGCTCTCCTTCTTCTTGTTATGCAACTTTGCCCTCATACTTGTTGAAATACTTGTGCAAAACCTGCAAATGGTAGCAAGAAAGTTGGAGACAATTAGCTGTTAAGGTGAAAATGGAGAATGAAGGTTGCTTTTATAGACAACTTTTCGAATGGAGGGCTGAGATTAATCCTCTAGAAGGATTCCAAGATCAATGGTCCAGAATGCATGAGAGGGATGTTACGAAATGGATGGTTGAGATTAGGTCTCAGAAAAGATGCCAAGATCAATGGTCCAAAATTGATGCACCAAAAATATGCCATGCATGGAAAAGCTATGATGCCGGCGACTATGACGCCTGACAGCTATGACAAACATGCAAGACATGCAGGCTATGACAGAAATGAATATTATGACAGGGGATTATGACAGAGCATCTTTGACCAGGTGGTGCATAAAATAATTTATTTTAAATTATTTATTCAAAGTGGAGGAAAATGACAAGTGTCAAATAAATAATTTATCCAAATTATTTATTTAGATAAAATGACAAAAGGAGCATTTAATTAAATTTATCAATTTAATTAAATGGGGAGGTGGAAATTAGACATAGATAATTAATTTGAATTATTTATCCGAAAGAGGAATGAAACACAATTAAATAATTTCGACAATTATTTAATTATAGAAGAATAAAAGGTCAAATAATGATTATTATTATTGTCTGACTATAGATGAAAGATAAATAATAAAATAAAAAATTATTTATTTAATTATTGAAGAAAGTGATATATTAGTGACACAATTAAATAATTTCAATTGATCAAGATAAAATAAAGATGAGAAGGTGAATTGTGGGCGGATGGGTGGGCTCCCCCCTGCCTCTCTTTTCGCCACTCGAATTCCTGGGTGGGCGTGAGGTGGCTTTGGGACGGTTTTGGTGTTTGCAGAGGTGGCATCGCCATGTCATTTCTTGGCCTTTCTTATTTGCCGTGGGGAGAAGTTGGCTTTTTTAATGAGCTCGGCTCTTGTTTTTCGCGAAGCCTTGGTGTTCGTCAGGGAGTATGTTCGGCTTTGCATTCAAGGTCTCTACTATGCGACACGTCGGGTACGACAATCATTGAAAATACAGTTGAAAGGTCGGGTGGCGTCTCACTTCACTCGAAGTGATTATGGTTTGTAGGTGGAAGGACTGCGTCCGTAGCAAATCTTCATGGCTAGGACGCGATGATCGACCTGCCATTATTCCGTCTCATGTGCGAAGGCCAGTCGGATCCTCTCACGGGTCTATTTATGGATCTGTTGAAATCATTTTTGTTGCTTTGTCTTCGCATTTTGGCATAGTTTTTGTTTCTGTGCAGGGTGCGGCTGTCAACATGGAGAGGTCGACAAAATTAAAATTCACCATTCATATTTCGACGGAAGGCTTGGAATGCTTTGGAGTCGACACTCTGGTCTCTCTAGTGGCTACGGAGAGGCAGATTGCCTTTAGGGAAGTCACGGACTAGAGATTAAAGCGTATTCTATCCAAGGACGATCCGGTGTCGCTGGTTGTGGTCAAAATGATTCTTGGTAAAGAACACCTGCAAAGAAGGGAGTATGCCAGAGATAATGCCCATGTCTCCTCTCATTTTCTTGCAGTGCTACTGGACTTGGAGACCCCGAAGAAGGTGGCAATGGAGATGATGGTGCGCTTGTTCCGCTTCGACTTGCTTGGTGGACTCGAAGAAACTTTGAAGGCGGCCTTCTTAGGCAAAGGCATTCCGCGTGCCGGCTGACTTGTCTCTCTTATGGGATACGGAGGAAGCTGTTAAAGTTTATCCTTTTCTCTTAGACCTCAAAGGGCCTGCTTTGTCGAGGCACAGAAAGCTTGCGGATGTGGCCGTGGATTTCTTGAAGCGTAAATTGAAGATGGTGTCGGTGGAGGGGAAGGAATGGTTGGACGACTTTGTAAGTTTCGCATAAGTCAACGGTTTTATGTGAGGGCTGGCCTCTGTGTCTGAAGCTTTCAGTTTCGTTGCTATTTACTATCTTTTTGGTGGTCTTCTGCACAAGTTTTGCATTTTTCATCTTACGTTGGTCGTGGGTCGGCCTGTGACCCCTCTCTTTATTCCAATGGTTTTCGTGGATGGTCTTTTGGTGCTTGTTATGGGACTGTTGGAACCGTGAAATTGTGTCCTGGATGGGTTGACGTTTTGTTCGGCTGTGTGTCATGGTTGGACTTTCCTGCGATGCAGACGTTTGTATATTTCTTCTATATCAATATATATAATCTACTGTGCATATCAAAAGAAAGATGAGAAGGTGAATTAATTAAATAATTAAAAATTATTTAATTAATAGAGGAATGCGGTCAAACTTAATTGAATAATTAAAATTATTCAATTATCGAAGGATAACA
The DNA here is from genome assembly GCA_007258455.2 of Sequoia sempervirens. Lineage (NCBI taxonomy): Eukaryota > Viridiplantae > Streptophyta > Pinopsida > Cupressales > Cupressaceae > Sequoia > Sequoia sempervirens. The sequence goes on from VDFB02024819.1 coordinate 28,412, forward strand.
ACCAAGAAAAATGATGCTCGTGGACTTAGGACATTTTTCAGTGTCTACATTTTGCCCCTCTTTGACATAATGCAGTTCATCGCATTTTGTCAAAGAAATTTAATTGTGAAATATGCCCCAGTGATAGCAGGGTACGGGTATGCCCCAGTGAAAGAAGAATGACGAGGAGGGTTGTGTATGCCCCCTCGAGAGGACAGGTGAGTTCAAAGAACACGAATGTGCTCTCGAAATGGATGATAAGACTAGAGGGTGAAGGATAGAAGAAATGTTAACTTGGAAGGGGATGGATATTAGCGTGGAAGAGAAAGGAGGATGAAGATGGAAAGCTAGACGAGAAATGATAAGGGAACCAACTTTCATGTTACATTTTTATATTTGTCATCATTGGGAAGATTATTATAATGGCCAACAAACACCATGATATGAGATAGACCAAGGTGTGCGAGGTTGTACCATCACGTGAGACAAGCAGTCGCAACACAAGGATGATCATGACTCATACTAAGAGAGCGATTGCCCCAGTTTTTTTGTCATAATCAACCACAAACAGTAAAAATAGGCAAGACAAATCATGAAACGTCATTGCTCCTCTAAATCTTGTTGTCAGAACATCCTCGAGGAACTAGCATCATGATTGCCAAAAGACAAAACAAACATCATAAAATTAAATGCCAAGTGCTTGCCAAGTGTCTGAATGTCAAGATGTCAAGTTTGTCAAGTTTGAAAAAAAAATGCCAGGGTTGACGATATGAAGATGCCAGATTGGTGTCAAGTTCAGGAAGGACACATCCTGAACGATTTCAATGTCAAGATTGTCAAATTCAGGAAGGACACATCCTGAATGATGTCGATGCCAAAGTGATGCCAAATTCGGGAAGGACACATCCGGAACAAGGTCGATGTCAAGATGTCAAATTCATGAATGTTAAGATGTCAAGTTTGTCAAGTTTGAAAAAAAAATGTCAGGGTTGACGATATGAAGATGCCAGATTGGTGTCAAGTTTAGGAAGGACACATCCTAAACGATTTCAATGTCAAGATTGTCAAATTCAGGAAGGACACATCCTGAATGATGTTGATGCCAAAGTGATGCCAAATTCGGGAAGGACACATCCCAAACAAGGTCGATGTCAAGATGTCAAATTCAAGGACACGTCCTGAATGACATTGATGTCAAGATGTCGAGTTGATGTCAAGTTCGGGAAGGACTCATCATGAACGATGTCGAGATGCTAGATTCAGAAAAGGACACATTCTGAATGATGTTGATGCCAAAGTGATGCCAAATTCGAGAAGGACACATCCCGAACGAGGTCGATGTCAAGGTGTCAGATTCAGGAAGGACACATCCTGAATGATGTCGATATCAAGAGGAATGCATCTCAAATGTCGTGAGAATCCTCAAAATTCTAGATGACTGTGACGATGCCTAATAAGGACACATCCTAGGGCATGATTAAATGACGGGCTACCCTTCAGAAGGACACATCTATAGAGTAAGCAAGATTTGATGATTTTGTTGTTTTGACAAGGTTTGACTGAATTGTGACGAGGTTTGACCAAAGTTGACTGAATTTGTGTGAATCTGATATGCCAAGGTGGTTGTCATATTTGATTGGAAAATTGTCGAAGTTTGCTTGGGTAAATTGTCCATTTGAATTGTGACAAAGATCATGATAAATTTGAGGTGTGTGAGAAAATCGTGCAATGAACCCTAATGGACTGACCTAGTGTGGCCTTGAGGGCTCATTAACAGATGGCCTTGCCTACGTCATACACTCAGAGACCTCGTAGTTCGACACGACCAATGACTTTGTCTTGTTGACCAAAGATTGAGTCATGATTTATTTTGACAAACATAATAGGACTGACCTAATGTCTCGGGGACTCAAACATGAGTCTTGCCTACGTAGCAAATGTGTAGAGACAACGTAGTTCGACAATGACAGAATAATCAAGAATTCAATTGACGTGACCGTTTTGACTGACATGACTCTGTTTTTTTAGAATTTTTGTGTTTTCTTCAAGACATTTTTCAATTTTTAGGTCTTTTTTTCAGGACATTTTTTAATTTTTAGATCTTTTTTCATGACATTTTATGATTTTTGGGTCTTTTTTCAAGACATTTTATGATGTTTTTGGTCTTTTTTAGGACATTTTATGATTTTTAGGTCTTTTTTCATAACATTTTATGATTTTTAGGTCTTTTTTCAAGACATTTTATGATTTTTAGGATCATGTGCGGTACCCACTGCAGTCTCATGATAAAAATTTTCCCCTAGTCAAGTTGAGAATGAGCCAGGCAAAATGGAATGTAAAGAAAAGGCATAACTAGCATGGACAATGGACAGTATGCAAGACTTGATTTCAACCATTGTCAGCCATGGACGAAAATGTCATGATGTCGTGGTGAAGTGTTATGACGAATGTAAAAAAAAAAGTATGTTCCTTAAGGACACAGGTAGATAGAGTGGCAGTAGATGGCACAACAATGACTGACTACACATGGCGCCTGTTTGCCAGGTTTTCACCATGGTACCTATCCAAAGCGCCTGTTTACCAGGTTTTCACTATTGGACGAATTATTTCTCTTTATTTTTATCATTTTATTTATTTATTTTGATGTCACCAGGACGCCTGTTTGCCAGGTATTCATCAAGGTGATAATTTTTTGCATTTTTCAAAAAAAAAAATTGTATTTTTTCAGGACTTTTTCCCTAGCTCTCTGAAGCTACATATAAAATTGATAAATGCCAAATCCATGGACTGCCTTGACGATGCCCTGATCTTGTGTGGATGACCGTGCTAGATGAAAGGACCTGATCGAGATGAGGAGTACGAGTGGCAGATATGAAGGATGGTAGATGTGACGAATGAAAGAGGCTATGGTAGGATCCCTAATGTGCACACTATGTGGGCCATCAGGCTTCAACAAAAAAGGAGCTTGGGTAACCAACGAGCTAGAGTACAAGGAGTTGTCATCAAAGATACATTGAAAGACATCACCAATGGAGGGATATGATGGATATGTGAACATGGATGGATGGAACAGAGTATATGGTATGAGTGAGAGTGATATGGATAGAGACCTTGGATCAACAAGTGCTTTGTTTGACTTTTTGCCTTGATAGATGCCCCCAGTGATTTTTGATGGAGAGGCATACTTTGAGATCGACTTTTCCTCATTTTCACTTTTGAATTTTATTTTTGTTTTGTCCGATAGCTTTTTATTTTGGCTATGGGACTTGTCTTGATCTTCTTTTCTTTCTTTTGATTTTTGATCTCCTTTTAAAGATATCTCGTTCATTGGAGCTTTTCCTTTATTATTTTCTTGAGCTATGATTTGTTGATCCATGTTTATAATGCGAGTGGACGTGTGTGAAATGGGGAAAGTAGGTGAAGTGAAAGGAATGTTTAATGGATGAATAGGTGTGGTGATGCCATTAATGGAATCTTTTGGACTACCCTTTTCTGTACTATTAACATCAAAGGAGGCTTGCACATCCTTAATGACTTGGCAAGATGACTTAGTAGAGATGACAATAGGAGATTCATATCCTAGCCTAGGGTAGGTGGGATGGAAGGATGATGATTGGATATCCTCAATGGGGTCATGCTCAAAGAGTGAGTTATCATAAATTTCTTGGTCAAACAAGGGGTTGTAATAGATATGAAAAGCTTGAGAGGAAGTAGATATGGCAAAGGCCGATGTTTCATTAGGGTCCCAAAAGGTTTCAATCCAAGCACGATCATCCTTTTGTGTTCCTTCTGTAACTATCTTGACATCAACGTTGGAATTTTGATCTCTATCAGTGGCATTAGCATTGTCGTTTGCTGGTAAATTATACATACAATATTCTCCACATCCCATGTCATGAATTTGGACCTTGGGGTCTAATGGCAGGGTAAATGGAGTGTATGACTTGGTCAATGAAGATGGATCAATGTCAGATGATGTGGTGATGGATGTGGACATGGAAGGCTTTGCAAGTCTTGATGGGTCGATGAATTTGGAAGATGAATACATTGAAACTTCATGGTTGATAGGCACTTGACATTTCGAGACACCTCGTAAGTTGGTACAATATTGGAATGGATCAGGGTCTCTGTATATAGTAATTTTGGTACCTTCAAAACGAAATTTTAGGCATTGGTGATACGTGGAAGGGACGACTTTCAGTGCATGGATCCAAGGTTGACCAAGTAAAATGTTGTATGGGAGTCCAAATCCAGAACTTGACAAGTGGTGTCGACAATGACTGGCCTGATTCGAATTGGGAGTGTAATTACGCCCCGAGAGGAACGTTCTTCATCATCATATGCCTTGATAACAATGCTTCTTGTGGCGTCTATGCAAGCATCAGTAAAGCCTAGTGCCTTGAACAATTTTAAAGAACATATATTCAGTCCTGCTCCGCCATCTACTAAGACTCGTCTGACCTTATGTTTATGAACAAGGACTTTGATATGAAGGGCATCATTATGGTTGGATTTGGATGATGAATAGTCCTGGTCAGAAAAGGTGATATGGTGGGGAGTCGTGAGATATCCTACCATGACTTTTAATTGGCTGACATCAATATCTTGGGGAACAGAGGATTCTTGCAATGTTTTATCTAGGATGGCCTTATGGGCAGGCGAGATGCGTAACAACTCAAGAATAGAGATTTGTGCAGGTATTTTTCCAAGCTGGTCAATAAGGTTCAAGTTTCCTTTAGGTTGGGACTGCTTGCTTTGCGGACACGATTGCAACTACAAAGTGGACGGGCTAGCTATTGTTACCTTTGGTTGTCTAGGGAGAGGAGGGCCAACTATGGTGACCTTTCCACCGCGGGTGGTGACATTGCATTTAGGGACCTTTCTAACAATGATTGTGTAGACATGGTTATCGGTTGTTCTAATGTGATGTATGATAGGTCCCCCGGAATAGTCGTATCCAATACGGGCATGGTTGGCTCGATTATTTGTACTTGACGTAGAAGGGTTTCCAAAACCATGATCATGCAGTGGGTTTTTGTGTATTGTATGATCCGCATTAGAAGCAAATTGTGGTCTGCCAACTTCAATGATGCGCTTTTCAATAAGGTCCTATACCATATTTTTCAATTGTTTACAGGAAGAAGTTTTGTGTCCTTTTATTTGGTGATAGTCACAAAATGCATTATCATCCCACCAAGATGGTTTAAACTGCCTAGGGTCGTATGGTTTGGGGTCCTGAAGTGTGATGACACCATTCTGAAGGCATTTCTTAAGGACTTCTTCAATAGGTTCACCCAAAGGGGTGTATGTGCGACCTCTAGGGAATTGTCTTTGAATTTGATTGTTTTGATTGCCTTGGTTATTCTGATTTGTCTGGACAACATTAGCAACATAGGTTTGTGTCATCATCTGTGTGTTTTGTGATTGTATCCCTTTTAGGGTAATCATCGGACCCATAGCGTTGACAGCCTTAGCATCGACTACACCATCGTTGGTAACATGTTTGTTCTTAACCCATAATTTGGTTTTGTCGGTAGAAGGAGGGTTTGCGTTTGTGTTTTTAGGACCGTATTTTAGTCTTCCTTCGGCTATGAGGGCTTGTTCAACTTGGACACCTCGTTCAACTAGGTGCGCAAAATTTGTGCAACAATGAACACGCAAGCCATTTTTCAGTGGGCCTAATAACATTTGTACGAACATGTCAACTTTTTCCTTTTCAGGTATGTCTATATGATAGTGACTCACTAGGCCCCTCCATTTTTGAAAAATGGTAAAAAGGTTTCACCTGAATCTTCTTGTGTGAGCTGGAAGAGATTGGTAATGGAGGTGTCCGTGTCAATGTTGTATGTGTAATTTTTCACGAATTTTTCAACAAGTTCTTTCCATGATTTTATTCCGGGTTGCAGTGTATAGAACCATTCTAGGGCTGGTCCTGCGAGACTTTTAGGAAACAGTCACATTAGATATGTGTGCTCATGAGCAATATCCACACAACTTGTTACAGACTCTTTGATGTGGTCAAGTGGATTTGTTTTACCCTTGTACTTGTTGAAGTTTGGAGCCACATAACCATGTGGAAATGGTGGCATGTACAACGTTGTATCAAAAGGATATGGACATAAGTCGTATGGAATTTGTGTCTTCTTGTCAGAGGTTTTCATATTTTCCATTTGTTTTTGAAGGTCATCCACTCTTGCTAGCAAGGTGTGTACGATGGGATCATTGGTTGCTTGAAAGTAAGGTATGTTTTGATTAGGTGTTTGCTGATATTGCCAGTTGTGAGTGGGAATTTGTTGTTGAGTATGAATTTGGGATGAGTATGTGGGAATATGTGACCCAACCATATTTGTTTGTATTTGAGGTATCTGAAATCCCTAACTCGTTTGATTTCCAAAGTTACACATTTGTTGCGTCATTTGAGTTCCTTGTCCTTGTTGAAATAATTGTCCATGTGGCATGTTGGTGTTTGTTCCTTGGAAGTGTCCATGTGGTATATGCGTATTGTGCCCTTGTCCATGTGGGATGTTCATTTGCGATGATGTGTTAATGTTGTGCTGAGGGCCTTGAATGAAAACACGTCGTGAGTTTCGTCCAAAGGGATTAAATGAGGTTCCACCGTAAGGATGTGATGAAGATGCCCCCATTGTCATAGATGAAGAGCCAAACATAGGATTTGAGGAAGTGGTGCCTACTGATGTAGACGCAAAGGTGGCTCCTATCGTTTGTGAAGATGATGTGGATGTTGTAGGAATGGTATGTGAAAAGGTAGCTCCTATTGTTTGTGAAGATGACGAGGATGTTGTAGGCATGGTCATAGTAGATGTTCCTCCAGTAGATGTTGTGTTGATTGAAGAGGAGGTGTTTTGATTTATGGTGCCACTAGATGTCGCATTAATAGTGGTAGTGGCAACTTGCGTAGTAACGACAATGTTATTGATCAAGGTATTGTTCTTGTCATGTTGGGATGTTGTGTTTTGTGTCGTATTATTAGGAGAGACAAGTTGTATGGTATTAATGTCAAAGCCTTTTGGTAATCTTGTGCCTTGGTCTAAAAGCATAGCAAGGTATCTGTCGAGATCGTTCAAGACCAATTCTTCTAAAAATGAAGCGACTTCAGGATTTTGGGCTGCTGCCTCTAAGTTTTCAGCATAGACTTGTCCATTTTGATCTCTTTGTATGAATTGTTCAAAAAGTGGATTTTGAAAGGAAGTTGACATGTTCATGGAAGATTGTGCGTTCAAATTGCCAAATGGGTCATCAAAGATCCAGTCATTGGGATTGGTGTTGTTGTTGGTGTTGTTGTCAAAGTCTTGTCCAAAGTCTGCCATTTGTCTTTTCTTTCTTTGAAGTCTTGTTTCCACCATCAAAGAGATTGCTCAATTGAAGATGATGACAATGCAAGTATGACACTAGTTTATGTTTTTGTCTTTTTGTGTGATAATGGATGACAATGCAACAAGATTATAATGTGTACCTAAGGAAATGTGTAATGCCGAAAAGCAAAAGTGACGATTATGACTAGGATGACAATGATGACAAGGTGCAAAATAAGGACTAAGATGATTATGTCAACTAAAGAGACAACTAATGCAAAGTCTAGGTTCAAAATAAAAACTAGTATGACTAATGTTTTTGTATTTTTTTGGGAATAAAGTATGCAAGGTATAAACTAGAATGCAATTTGGAGAAAGGGGTACCTAAGCACTCTAAGCTTAATCTTTGTGTTCGATTTTAGTTACCAAAGGACTTATTGAAAATGACAAGGTGACAAAGTCAAAAGGACTAGTGAGTTTTCCTAGCTAGACTGCTGAGTTGGAAAGCCTCACAAAAAGATCGTATAGGATCTAGACTAGATTGAGATTTAAATGCTTAGCTTTACAATGCTTTTACAATGATTATTCCAAGTTAATTAAATCAAAATTAACTTATGGAAATAACAAAATGAATTAATAACAAGGTGATTATAATGAAAGGAAGGAAATGAGAGAAAGAAAGAGAGAGAAGAAGAAGTGCAAGCAGTTGATAGAGTTCGTCACAAATGACTACGTCTCCGAGGTCCACTCCAATAGAGAGACCGATCCGATTAACTCCAAAAATCAATTACAAATGATGCACCAAGACCATCAGTTCAGCAGCATAACAAGGCTCCGACGTACAACAATGGATTGAAAAATCTCCAACACCTCTCTTTCGTGTCACCTCAGCTTCAAGACTTCATCACCTGAAAAAAACTTGAATAGCAACTCTCACCTCACACCCCTTTAAATACATAAAATTTTCTCAAATTGGTTACTAACCAATTGATTTACAAAATATTTCCCTTATCTCTCCAAGATACATAAAAATCTTTACAATCTCCCTTTTACACATAAAAATCTTCAAAATATCCCCCTTTTTACATAATAATCTTTGATAAATTCCCAAAATTAAATTTAAGCCCTTCAAATATACTTCCCTTGGGCTTATTCTGTTTTGGAAGATTTTGGTTAATCCTTGAAAAGGTTTTGTGATTTAAATTTAGAGGGAGTTTGTTCTTATTTTAAAAGTTTTCGGTTTTAAGATTATCAAAATCGACGCCACTTATATATCAAGCATTGCCGAATGGTGCAAATGAGTTGTCTTTTTGTGGTCAGCGGGGTTAGGTTCAAACCCCGCCCATCCATTTAAAACATAAACATGAACAAAATAGTCAACAAAAGAAATCCGGGTGTGAATATATTGTGAAGAGATATGTAAAACCGCATTGCATGATTTTCGTGAAACCCGAAATTAGGGGTTGAATTTGCCACCACCTTTTGACAAATAAACAACCAACCCAGCAACCATCCGGTTGGAGAAAAATTAGGTACATTAATAGCACCGAGGAGGGTGCCGCGTGTAGCGGTCACATTTGGGCGGTACAAGCCCGATAATGGATCTTGTGCATGTAGAAGCGTGGATGATAGCGTGGATCTTTGATTGAGAACGCTAAGCGTATACGGACTTGACCTAAGCGTAGAATGACCGTATCGACATCGATTAGATTAAGTATGGATGACTCAACCACCACATCTCATGCCCGGATTCGTCCACTTGTATTCCGTATAGTACGGACTGATTGCTGACGTCATCCTTGTACCATCAAGTCAATTGAACTTTGACCCCTGATAACTCTCACATACGATGTTGGATTTCGACGAAATGAACACCATCGGAATCTCAGAGAGCTCTTCGATGATCTTGCCTTGATTTTAAATACATCATTTTTTTTGCTTCTGGGCGCCCTATTTGATTCGGTTTGACTGCCTTAACTCACACAAACTGACTCTTTTCCGAGAGTTGCTGAATCGGGGCACGAGCTTTTGATGGTCGCAGACGGAAAATGAGACACTTCAATTTTTACTAAAATGCCAAGATCACAAAAAGTGACAATGATTGAAGATAGAAGTGAATGACGAAGTCCAAGATAACCTAGTTTCGAAAGCAATGATTTTGCAAATTGTGATAAGGTTGGCCTAATCCAAAGTATGCAAAAATGAAAACCTAAGTTCAAGCTAATGATAAAATGATGATTATGAACCTAATGGATAAAGGTAAAATTTGAAAGATTAAGCCTATGATAAAAAATGTGAACTAATGGGCGAAAAATGAAGATTTTGAGCAATTTGAAAGCTGGTTTCTGATAGAGACCTCTTAGAAAAAAATGTTTGACAGCAGGCTGAGACTATTTTTTGATGTTTTGTTGAAAAGTCTGAGTTGTCTAAGGTTGATTGTTTGTGTCCAGATTTGTGAATGTTGTGTATATTGTTTGAAAATCCAGAAAACACTTGACAAGCACAATGTTTTGGTGTATGCAAACGCACATGAGACAAGCACAATCCTAGTAGGCCAATAGGCCAAGGGTTTGTATACTTGATATAGCCCATTGATATACCCCGGATTGGTGCTAAACACCTTTCCTTCTCGAGAGTGGATAGCTTAGAAGTTTGGTGGCACTGACTCCCCTCCGACTCATTAATGTCATTCAGGCACACCAACTTCGGATTCTTGGGTAGTCACTTCCCAACAATTGCTATCTCTACTCAAGGGGATTAGTAGTGAGTGTCTTTGGGCATGATACTGTACCCTACACACTATACCAAGCAATGGCTGAAAAATAGTTGGCTTCTAAAAAAATAGGTGTTTAGTAAGGGCATTCCGTTCGTAGGGCATGATCCATGCGGCGAGAGTCCCCTTTCGGATCCATCTCGTCAGAACCATACGCGTGATTCTTGGGCTTTCCCCAAGAATCCACTTTTATATACCGGTTGGAAGTCCCTCGGGTTCAGGGTGCTACCGGTCTGAGTCGTCCTAGGGTGAGTACTTTTCCCACCAGAACAGACCCAAGTTCTAGAGTCAGTAACCGTTTCTCTTACACCCAGGATCACCCGAAAGCGCAAGGGGAGAGGATACTTTGATTACTAAGTCTCAAAGGTTACAAAAAATAAAGTGGGTCTGGTTTTCTGATCACCAAGTTTTCACAGGGTGAGCATAATCACCTACCACATCAAGCACAGTCAAACACCTACAAACATAAGTTCATTTTAGTGCACCAAAAGAAGTGTTCCTAAACTAAAAATCACAAATAGATGGTTTGAAAGATTAGTCTTTGACAAACTTAGCTGCAAAATCATATGTCAATAGTTTAGATATATGTCTTTGACTCACGAACATTGCAAACCCACATGTTAGTAATTTCATAAATGTCTTGGACCAACGAGAAAGCTGCAAAAAACTAAGTTATAACAAGAGATTAAAAACCAAACTAAAAGTCCGTAAATAACTAAACTAGAAAATGAAGAGACTAAACTAAACTAAGAAAAAGAAATTAAAGAAAATTGAAAACTAAGAGCTCAATTTTTTTATTGCTCCAAAAGAAGCAGTTTTTGGGAGCCCCACTCCAAAGCCACGCGCTACAAACATAAGATTAGTAAAAAAGCTTAAATGAAAACAACAAACTAAAATAATCATTACTTTCCCAAAACTAAAGAAAATTTTAAGCTGTAGATATCTATGGAAAGCTAAGACATAGACCTTCAAAACCCAGAAAACGTTTTGCAAAATCCTGCAAGACAAAAGTGTTATAAACAAAAGAAAATTCGGGTTTTAACAGCGAAATCTTAAAAAACTGTGGTCACTAGAATGACCATAACTTTCTCAAATATTAACGAAATTTTAAACCGTTTGAAGTTCCAGAAAGCTGAGAACGAGACCTACAAAACCTAGATAATGATTTTAAAAGATTTTATTTTCCTATTTTTCTATGCTCAAAAGAAGATGACAGGATTTCATATGAATTCTTGGTTGTAACCTACAAAACAGTGAAAACAAACAAGAAAACACAAATTTCTCTACAAAATTGTTGGGTTCACCAATGTGAGATGGGGTTAGAAATAAAATAGCATAGACAAAGTGACAGCCAACACTACTAAGCTATTAAACCACATCAACAAGAGAATACAAACAAAATAAAGCACTCCCCATATTGTAGTTGATTCCTTCTCTTGCTCTCCTTCTTCTTATTATGCAAAATTTCCTTGAGACTTGTTCAAATACTTGTGCAAAACCTGCAAATGGTAGCAAGAAAGTTGGAGACAATTAGCTGTTAAGGTGAAAATGGAGAATGAAGGTTGCTTTTATAGACAACCTTTCGAATGGAGGGCTGAGATTAATCCTCTAGAAGGATTCCAAGATCAATGGTCCAGAATGCATGAGAGGGATGTTACGAAATGGATGGTTGAGATTAGGTCTCAGAAAAGATGCCAAGATCAATGGTTCAGAATTGATGCACCAAAAATATGTCATGCATGGAAAAGCTATGACACCTAACAGCTATGACAGACATGCAAGACATGCAGGCTATGACAGGGGATTATGACAGAGCATCTTTGACCAGGTGGTGCATAAAATAATTTATTTTAAATTATTTATTCAAAATGGAGGAAAATGACAAGTGTCAAATAAATAATTTATCCAAATTATTTATTTAGATAAAATGACAAAAGGGGCATTTAATTAAATTAATCAATTTAATTAAATGGGGAGGTGGAAATTAGACATGGATAATTAATTTGAATTATTTATCCAAAAGAGAGGAATGAAACACAATTAAATAATTTTGACAATTATTTAATTATAGAAGAATAAAAGGTCAAATAATGATTATTACGTCGAAGGCGTTTCCTTATCTAAGCTTTCCAAGCTCATTTTGTCCTTCAATGGTTTAAATGCATGGAGAGAGCATGGTTGATAGTTTGATCATCCTCAACCGTTGATTGTTTCAAGCAGTCTGCAGACGAATTAAGCTTTGCATTTAATATGGTGCTGACGCCTCCATCATTATGCGGTCTCCCACGCGATGGGTCCCACACGCTTATCTTGACTTCATCGGTAACAATAGAAACCTGGTAGTTCAGTCTTCAATTCAGCTGGACAGTACTACTAAGAGCCAACAGTTCAGAGAAAAGGTTTACGACCCCTACAATATGTACACCAGCCCAATGGAAGTCATTTTATGCTTCGATCCTCAGCAGAGCATGTACGTTCAACTCCTCTGCAACCTGGCGCAAAATGTACTCAAGTTTTGAGAGCAGGAGCCATTTTCGCCTCGGCCTTGGTTAGGGCAATACATTTCTTGGAACAACAGGACCTCACTGCTAAACAATAATTCAACAATCCAAGATACCTATGGAACATATCAGAGTGACATGATCAAAACACCCTATTGTGACCATCTCAAATATTCTTTGTTTCTTTCTATCTTGCTCTCAAATGCCCGATCCTCTCTCGTACTTTCTTCCCTATCTTCTACCGAAAAGATAGATTTCGCGAAAGGCCAAGTTTTAGACACCGGCGAATGTGAAAAATGGGAAGGAAAAGGAACGGTGACGATCTGAGTGATCGGCTTGCATGCTTAGAGCTTTCGAGAGGCCATTTAACATAGATGTACGAAAACTATTAATGATAACATTGCCTGTACATATTTTATATTAAAAGCTGTGTAACATACTCTAAAACCATCGTCGAAACCTTATTTTCAGGCTGTAGCTTGTCAACATTTTCCCTTAATTTACCTTCCACACTTTTTTCGGCGTACCCATTGCACACCAAGGTGCAATTGCTAGTTATTATTATCTGACTATAGATGAAAGATAAATAATTAAATAAAAAATGATTTATTTAATTATTGAAGAAAGGTCCAATATATTAGCAACACAATTAAATAATTTTAATTGATCAAGATAAAATAAATATGAGAAGGTGAATTCATTAAATAATTAAAAAATATTTAATTAATAGAGGAATGAGGTCAAACTTAATTGAATAATTAAAATTATTCAATTATCGAAGGATAACGACCAAGAAAAATGATGCTCGTGGACTTAGGACATTTTTCAGTGTCTATAGTAGTAATTACACTTCTATCCTTCTAAGTGTTTAATAAGCATATAAATTATAGATTACTATTGATCTAAAATAAATAAATCATATTATGATTCTTGTTGGGCTTATTATGTTATTCACTTGCAAGCCTATGTCTAATGTTGTTTTCTCTAACCTTGTAGAGGATTTTTTTATCCGAAGCTCTAATTTTAATATATTTTTTTAATTGAAGATTAATTTGAAGATTGTCAAAACCCCCTTAGAAAGTGAGAAAATTCTAGATAAGAGGTGGAGACCCTTAAGGAGGCTAGATATTTGGGCTATAAATTAAGATCTAGAGATACTTAAGATATTATTGTAATGGAATTGGATAAGGAAGTCACAATAGACGGTCAATGGCAAGAATTACAATGGAAAGAGTGGAGAATCTTGTCATTAATTGGTTTCTATCTTGGTACATGTTTCAATCCATGGTGGGGGCATGGGTTTTTATTTTTGGATTGTGGATTCGTTGACCACTACTTTACAAAAACAACTTGGTGGTTTCCTATTTCCTTTACTCTATATATTTAGTGTATGAGATAGAGGTTTCATAGTGTTATGCAAGTAAAATATTATTAATTAGTAAAACTATTAGACATAAAGAAGATTGAGTGGATTGTATTTATGTAATCTTATTCTCAAGATTAAAACAAGTTCAACATCTCTTTAATGGAGGTTTTTCTTGAAAGTGTTTATAAAATGTATCATAGAAGTCAAAATACTTATGACGATGGAATAAAAACTAATAATTTAAATGTATAAACTCATAACTATCAATTCTAAATACAAAAATAGATAGGAGAATATTATAGCTAGTTGAAGATAAAATGTATATATATATAGTAGTTTACAAATATGACTCAAATAACAATTAATAATTTAAATGTATACAACTCATAACTATCAATTCTAAATGTAGAAATACATAGGATAATATTATAGCTAGTTGAAGATAAAATTTCAAGGTTATATATATAGTAGTTTATAAATATGGCTCAAATAACAACTATAATACCAATTATACAAATTATTATCCAAAATTGTAACTAAACAATATCAAGGTTAAAATCCCTTATAGAATAGTGCACACTTCTAGATTAAACTATATATATTTTTTGCTCGATATTTCAGATTAAAATTATAAAAGACTTATCACTATACTTATAAATACTTATAAATTAACTAATTATAAATATAAGTATTAGTCCACGGAAGCAATAATCCTTAATTAAATAATTAGAATGAGGAAAGAAGTAAAAAAATAATAAAGAAAGTGATATACAACAATCAAAAGGGACTAATTTATTTGGTAAAATGGTGAATGGAGCTGATGGCGCGGGAACAGGCGAAGGTGCGAGTGCAGGTGCGGGTTCCTGGGAAACAAAGATGAAGCAAGCAATTCCAATGGAGAATATCAGGAAGTGCATGGCCAGTGAAGAATGGTGTGATAGCCAATTGCAGGGTCAGCATGAGAATCGGGCAATGTAGAATGATGGTGTAGCAAGCAACCATTAAGTTCGGAATGGGAGGCCTTTATATGAATCAAAACAAAGGTATCCTCCTAGGGCTCACATAAATATGGAGTGAAACCGTGGCAAGGGTTTTTGGAGCGAGAGAGCCAATGACCAGTGCGGTAAGCTGAGATATGCAAATTCAAGATTGACCCTCACATTCGTAACTAGTGTGAATGGTTAGGCCATGGGCAATGTAAGGAGGTTGGATGTGAACTCCTCGCAAGAAAAGCCTGGTATGCGCGGTTGGAAACTGGAGAGTAAGTGGAAGAATAAGTGATCTGTGAGTGAGGAGGGATTTTCCAGAAGTGCAAACAACAAGACCATGGTGATCTACGCTAGCATAATACAACTAATAATCTAGCACTTGGAGATGTATGGGCTATTAGTCAAATGGTATAGAAGGGATTTAAACTAGGGCAGTTTGATCAAATGGTGGGAGGACCGTTCGGATGGATCTACAGTTTAAACCACTGGCAAACGGATTCTTAACAATAATCTCCCTATCTCAAAATATAAAAGAAGAAATTGAGGGCGAGGTCTGGATAATGGATGGTTGTGGCTTCTACATTAGAAGATTGGAAGAAAATTTTGACCCATATAGACACAATATGGAGAGACTTCATGATTGATTTAAACTTCCAAGTCTGCCATTGGAATTTTGGGAACCTGAAACTCTAAAGGAAATCGGGAGCCAGCTGGGAAATACATTTATACAAAAGAAAGGTTAAATTCCAATGGTATAGGATCCTATGTAAAAATTTGTGTAGAGAACAAGCCTAACAACTTGCACTGGAGAGAGCTTGAAATAATCATGGAATGGGGCAAATGGATACAGAGCTTAGTATTTGATATGTGCCCTAATGGAAGGAGGATAAGGGTTTTGGGGTTGAGAAGCCAGATGCAAAGTGAGGTGACTGATAGGGTTGGTGCAATATGGAAAAACTCTAGAAGGGTAAACAATGTCAGGTCTAAGAAGCAACGATAGAATTGAATCCAATTCAAATGAATCTAGAAGTTCAAGATAAAGAATCGAAGGATTCATGAATTGGTGAAGAACTCAATCAGCAGTAGGAGAAGAAGATTGGGCAAAGGGCAGAATTGGATGTGAAGCTTTCGGAGGTACTCAACTTGATCAACAATACTTTCAAAGAAGAAGACATTAATTCTTTAATTGAAGTGGGCAATGAGCTTGTGGAGCTATCCAAGGAAGCTAAGGGAGGGATGCTAGAGGAAAATTATGATTCAAAAGGTATGGAAGAGGAGTGGGAAGTTCGGAAGCGACGATTGATGGGATGGATAAGGAGGAAGGGGAGCTCACTCCTGCAGTAAATAAAATGCAAGAAACCATTATATAATCCTAGGAGGAGGAAGAGAAACTAGGTATCTCACAAAGAGAGGCGTTAGAAAATCACCTAACTGTGGAAAAAACAAGAGGAAAGGAAGGATTCCAAATAAAGAAAAATGAAAATTAGATAGGGAAGTAGCAAGGTAGAAGAAGATTAACGAAATGCTCGAGATAGGGAAGGAGGAATACCTTCCTGAGGAATAATGAGACTAATATTTTAGAATGTTAGGGGCTTAAACGCCCCTAACAAAAAAAGTTTGGTTTGGCGTCAATTGGAGGTGTCACAAGCGGATGTTTTTTTGATTCAGGAATAAAAAATGTAACAAGATGAGATTGAGCAATATAGGAAAAAATTGAAGTTGTGGAAGATGAAGGCGATTAATGCGAAAGGAGCTTCCAAGGGGCTACTGACTTTGTGGAGGCCCCAAAAATTGGTGATTGACAAGGTGGACTTGAGCAAACATTGGCTTGCATGTAAGGTTAGGATTTTATCCTCTAATTTATGTTTTCTACTTTTTAATGTTTATGGTTTCTCTTCTTGCATTCAAAAAAGAGAGGTTTGGAGGGAAATAGATGAAACTTATAATAATGTTGCACCAAAATTTTGTATTATGGGGGTGATTTTAATGCAATTATAAGAACTTCAGATTAAAAGGGGGGTGAACAGAAAACTTCAGTCCCAATTAGATTTTTAAGCCTTTGTCGAAAGAAATTCGCTTATGGAGATTCATATGAGGAATGGAATTTTTGCATGGACAAATAGAAGAAAGGGCTTATGTAGCATAGCAAAAAAATTGGACAGATATCTATTCAAGGGTGATCTAGGTTCCTTTCCTTTCACACTAGTAAGCAATACTATACCCACCTCTGGCTCTAATCACTACCCAATCCGGTTAGAAATTCATGGTGAAAGGAAACCAATGAGATGCCCTTTTAAATTTGAAAATATGTGGTTCAGAGATGCCAATTTCATGAACCTAATTTAGGGGTGGTGGGGTGAAGCGAATCTGGGGGGTTCCAAAATGTTTAATGTGATAACAAAACTAAAACTGGTGAAACAACAACTAAAAAAATGAAATAGGAGTTGTTTCAAAAACATCTTTGAAGAGAAAAAGAAGATTAAGGAAAGTTTGCAGAGCTAAAATGAGGATGTGATAGTCAATGGCATGGATGGAACAAGATATGCATTGGAAAAAAATCTGCTAAACAAATTGGAGGACATAGTAGGTAAATAAGAAATCTATTGAAGGCAAAAGTCGCGAGAGGTATGGATTAGTGAGGGCGAAAAAATGTAAAGTACTTTCACAATGCAACTAGAGACAGGAGGGAAGCTAATAGAATTTTAAGCATCAACTCTTCATAGGGCTGGACTTTAAAGAAGATGGAAGACATAATATCTAAAATATTAGGCTTCTTTCAGAATTTTCTAAACAATTGGAATGGCTCTAGGTGGTGGGAGCAACAACAAATATTGGAAAACATTCTAAAGTTAGTTTCAAATGCTCAAAATGAGATGCTAATGAGCAAATTCACATAAGAAGAAATCAGAGAGGCTTTGTTTCAACTTCATCCTAATGAGGCCCCTAGCCTGGACAACTTCTAGGCTATGTTCTTTCAAAAGTGTTGGGACATTATAGGCAATGAAGTGGCTAAGGCAATTGAAGATTCAAGGAGCTCAGGTAAAGTGTTAAAATAAATCAACAATACATTCATAGATCTCATCCCAAAAAAGGAAAAACCAAGCTCTCTCGATGAATTCATGCCAATAGCACTTTGTAACATAATATACAAGATAATGGCCAAGGTTGCAACAAACAGATTAAAGAAGATCCTCTTGGACATAATATCAAAAGAACAAATTGGGTTTGTGCCAGGGAGATCGATATTAGATGGGGTTATTATAGCACAAGAGGTTAATCACTCCATGCAAAAACTAAAGAAACAAAACATGTTAAAATTAGGCATCAAAAATTTCTACAATAGGGTTGATTGGTGATTTTTATTCAAAGTAATGGAGGCATTTGGGTTCAATAAGAGTTGGTTGGATTAGATTTTTAACTTTGTTGCCAACCTAAGATTTTAAATTCTGATCAATGGTTCCTTGCAAGGCTTCTTTGTCGTTTCAATAGGTTTAAGGCAAAGACATCCATTATCTCCCTTCTTATTCATCATAATGGTCAAGGCACTAGGAAGGTCTTTGAGTAAAGCCTCGGTGGAGGGTAAAGTGGTAGGAATTCAAGTTACCAAGGAACTACTTGCAACATCGCATCAACAATTTACTGATGACACAATGTTGTTTGGGAAAGGCAATTAAGAGAAGATCGTAATTTCAAGAGGATCTTGGATGATTATATGGCAGCCTCAAGACAAGAGGTAAGTAAGGAAAAATCAAAAGTGTTTTTCTTCTTCACAAATCCAAGGATTGAAACTCAGATTCGAAGAATTTTAACTTCAAAAAAGGAAACCTTCCATGCAAGTATCTAGGCCTCCCTTTGGAAAAAGGGCAACAGTCAGGCAAACTTTGGGATTCATTGGTGTCAAAGGTGGGAGATAGGTGAGCTTCTTGGAAAGGCAAATGGATTTCTTGGGCTAGTAGGATAACAATGGTAAATTTTGTGATTACTGCTCCACTTATATATATGATATCATGTTTACCCCTATCAATTGATGCAAGCTCAAAAATTAACCAAAATATGAGAAAATTATTTTGGCAAGTGAATGGTGATTAGAACAAATATCCTCTCATCAAATGGGATAAAGTCTATAAGGTAAAGAGTACAAATGATGCAGGTTTGAGAAACTTCTACAAAATAAAGCTCTAGGAGCTAAACTTGTTTGGAAGTTATATGTATATCAAGATTTAAAGTGGGTCAAGATTAAGAAAGCAAATTATTTAGATGAAGGGGATATAAGCATTTTCAAGTCAAGATCTCTCTTGGTAGGGTCAAGAATATAGAATTTTATAAGAAGTTGCAGGGATCTAATCACAGATCATTTAACCTAGGGCATAAAGGATGGTAGATTGACCCTCTTTTGGGAAGATTCATGGGGCGAATATCCAAGGTTAGAAAGGAGAATGGAATTGGATCAAGTGAGGGAGGTAATAAAGCAAAGGTGGGGTTGTCATGTGATAGATTACCTTCAAGAATCCACAATTGTTGGGCTCACTCAATGATATTGGAGGGATGTGAGAGCATTAGGAATCTCCAATGAATTGATTAATATGTATGAAG
>VDFB02024820.1:0-37048 GCA_007258455.2 Sequoia sempervirens
AAAGTCTGAAAGACCTATCATGGCACTTAACACAAGGTAAAGGAGATAGAAGGAGGCAGAAATAATAACAATAACCAGCACTGCAGAAACGGGACTCTTCAGGAGGTCATAGATGGGCTTTAATATGGTGTAGAGTGCACCTGTCCCCACTGTGAAGAAGTAGAGGCCATATCTCCTCATGTTTTCCCAAAATTCCTCGACCAGGGGACCCTCTGGTCCAAATGCCCACGCTGCCTCTGTTGAGCCCACAACTATCCACACCCCTAACCCTAACCCTAGCAAAGCCATTTCCACCCAATGGGAATCGTCGCCCTCATCTGCAAGACTCTGCTTCTCTTTCTCTCTGACTTTTCGAATAGCATGAGGTGCAGAGCAACATCTGGTAAATGCATCTACTTGTACAGGAGGAGCAACAGCGCTTTTCCTTTTCCTTGTAGGGATTTCAAAGCTCCACCTGCTGTTCCTTGTAGGGATATCAAAGCTCCACCTCCTGGGCCTCAACAGGGCTGAGAATGGTGCCAACGTAAAACTCATATCTGTCGAATGCTCTCAATACTCCCACCTCCACCTCGATATCATAAACTTCCCCTGCGATTTCGTCCGCTCATTTTACAATTATCCACAGTTTATCTCAAGGGTATCTTTAAATCCATAAGGCTTTATGTGCTAGTGTAGACTTTGAGATTTTCATGTGATTGAGGCAAACACTTTTATAGTAATGATGAACCATTCTAAATGTCATTTGCATCATTCACCTATAATCAATCCTAGGGCTAAGCCCATCTATCCTCTTATTTATTTAAATTGTAATTGTTTTGGTTCTATTATTAGTCCTAACTCTATTATCTAGGCTAATTGTTTGCAATTGATTGTATTTATGTAAGCAAATTAGATGTTTATTTAAGTGATTAAATTTCTTACAATTTTGATGAACATAACATTTGAACATACAATCTACAATTTTCTCTTAATTTTTATTCTCCTTTATTAGTGTTTTAGATCTATTTTTTTATTGCTTATCTAGGGTTTGATTGTGTTCTTGTGTGGTCATTCATTGCTCTACTTCTTTTGGGTTTTTCCATACATTGTTTTCTCTTAACTTTCTCCAACCCTACCCACCCTTACTTTGGCCTTTAGGGTTTGCATTTTACACTTGTTTCAAATTTGATTTAAAAAAAAAAAAAATTGTATAAACTCTTAGGTCACCCCATATCATTTTATTATCTAGGGTTGTAAGATTTATCTATATAATCTCATCCACCTTGTCTCTCCTTGAGAAGAAGTGCATGCTTGGAGCTTCATATAGCTAAATATGTTGAGAATGGTCTTGTTGATGACTTTAATACTACTACTTTTTTTACTATCCATATTCCTATTGAGGATGGTGATTATGATCGTGAGGCACATCTTGAACAAAACGATTTTGTATAAGAACGTGCTAGTTTAGCTTATACTAAGAATTTTGGACAACTTGTTGGGGCAATGCATAGTTTTTTCATCAACAAGATATTTGGATTGGAAACTTGTTTCAAGGAATTGGTTCTAATATTTTGACCTCATTCTCTTTGAGTGCTACATTTACCCTTCATCATTCTTCCTTCATCTCTTTTACTTTTGTCTCATAGTATGGTATGACTCACTTACCATTTCCTCTTTTCATGTTAGAAACTATCATCATGTCTACTAAATCACCTTGACCTTTATCTCTCTAATAGACCCACTATAACTATTTCACCCACTTCCATGCTTCTCCACTAGTTTCATGCCCACTCATATTCCTACTACAACATTTATTCCTACCACTTCTCTCACTAATGGCATCCCTACCTCTCCCAATCCCACTCCACATCTTACTGCTCCCTCTACCATGAATATTCTCTATTCTTTTTTTACTTATATTCCTATGTATCCCTTGCTACATCTCTTATAATGCCCCAAATTTTACATCAAGACATTTTGACAATAAATAGGCTCATTTTTTTTGCATTATAGTTGTAACACAAACATGTCAAAATATGTGCACACATACTAGAGATGTAATGACAACACAATGACACTCAAGAACATGAGACCAATGCACAAAGCATGATTGCACAAGTAAAAGACTCTAAAACATGGTCACAACCTCATTATGATAGAAAAATGAGAAGGTAGAATTTCCTCTAACATTGATGGTAGGGTAGTTGACCAATAACATCATCTCACACAAATAGGAAAGAATAAAAGAGAATGAAACACTATTTCCTAATCAATTTAGTTCAACCATAGAAAAAAAAACATATATAAAAATGATATAGAAATAATGAACAAACCTTAATATCACTCACTTATTAGATAGAATGGTTTGTAGATTCAAAATATCACCTTGGTCAAACTAGATACTAATTAATTTTTCACTCAAGGGTGGACCATGACACAAAATATACAAAGTAGATTAAAACTTCATCAAAATAATTGATAGGAAGCAATTGTAGACCCCAAGAATCAACCTTCCTTTAGGAATTTTTTTTTAATATTTCTTACACCTCTTTTGTTAGTTCAAAATTGCCTTGGTATTTCTAGAATTTCCTATAGAAATTTCAAAACTATTGTACCCCTTGTGTAAATAGGTTATCCTTAAAGAGGATCGAACCCTATATGCACAACTAGGTCTCATTCAAATCCAGCTTAGATGCTAAAAATGGCTAAGTGATCCTCTAAAGGTCTAACATAATATTTATCTCCTTGAACTATTTTTAAAACTTAAGAAGTCTTCCAAGGTCACAAGACCGAATTTTATTATAAGGTCAAGCCAATTCAATCCAAAACAACTAAACCATAATACAAGCCATAACTTCTACATGATAAGTGTTGTTAATTAATGAATTACACTAAGGAAATATGACACTCCTAAATGTCATATTTCAATGTTCAAAATCCCTAAATTTTATTATTTTAATAATAGTAAAAAATTACTATTCACAAATACAAGTCATGTCTAGCAATGTGATAAAAAAATTATACAATCAAGCATAACTATACACTATAAAAGATGAATGTGAATGTCTAATACCATTTAATATAAATTATTCATGATATTATATTTAAATCTTAGAATACTTATGAGGTTACTTTCTAAATTTAAATAAAATCAAGCTTAAGAGCACATTTTGAACTTCATACTATAAAATATGATATGAAATCAATTCTGATACTAATGTTAAGTTATTACAATAAGATGTCCACGCATCTCCAAGCATGGTTGGGTAGAGATCAATTATAAGATGGTTCAAAAGTACTTGTTGCAACTTAGACAAAGTTTACAAATAAAATCAACTTATGACTTTTTAATTGTACAAAGCAATAAAAAGATACAACATTACAACTAAAATAACTTTGCACATTCTCCAAGATATTCTCACATGGTTCTAAATATGAAAACTAGTAAAGGTAAATTATCTACCACTTGACCATTATGGCACCTTGAGGTCCACTCCACTATCTACTAAGATCTGTTGTCATGATTATCATACATAAATATGAAACACAAGGTTGGCCTTACACATAAAAAAAATCACGTGTGGTTTCAATTCACAAATTACCTCACATATGAACTCAGCTACACAAAAGAAAAAATAATCTAAGGCAAGGAGTATTTTTACCAGGGAAAAATTTAGTGGCGAATCTTCGCCAATTGGCGAATTCTAGGAATTGGCCAAGTCGAAATTGGTGAATTTCTCGCACCCAATAGAATGTCCAAATCACCCAGATTTTATGAACTATAGGTCCAATGCATGTCCATTCGCCAATGAGTTTTTTTATGAGGCATATTTAAGCAAAAAATTCGCCATTGACAAACTATGCGTTTCAATTGGACTGACTAATATTTTCACCTGGAATCCTGAAAGCATTTAATAAAACACCTACATATTTGCCAATACTATTAAAACAACATTGTATCAGGACCCATTTCGCCAATTAAAATTTACAAATAGTTGCTTGTGAAGACCCATTTCGCCAATTAAAATTTATAAATAATTGCTCATGAGGACCTATTTCGCCAATAACATTAACAAATAATTACATTTGAGGACACATTTCGCCTTGAAAATTACAACGTATCATTGTATAAGCAAGTGGGATTTTCCAAATATTTAATATACCATTTAAAAATCCTGTGGAATTCGCCAAATATGGAATCATGGATTGATATAAATACAATCAAAAGTGTCATTTATTCTTACACATTTTGTTCGGTTATGAGGTTCTACTTCTCCATTAGGAACTGGAAGTTAGCAAACTGCGAAGCCGAAAACGTAGACTTAAAAGGTGAGTGATCATTTCTTCATAGTGTTATTAGTTATAATAATACGTTTTCTTTATCTCTTTTCCATTCTTGCTTCAACAAAGTGAACCTTAGAACCAAACTCTGAAGTTTCAAAGTTTTTGAAACCTCTGACCCACCAAGTAGAAAAGGTGAGTGATCATTTCTTCATAGTGTTATTAGCTATAATAATAAGTTTTCTTTATCTATTTTCCATTCTTGCTTCAACAAAGTGAACCTTAGAACCAAACTCTAAAGTTTCGAAACCTCTGACCCACCGAGTAGAAAGATGACCAGGAAAGATTTGCAACTCAACAAAGTGAACCATCAAAAAAGTCGGAGAATCGGTAAGTTATGAAAATTTAGAACTCCGCGACAAGGTTATAAAACTTTGAGGACTAGCAACTAAGTTTAGGATTTGGAAAAGCCAATTTTTTTATATTGTATTCCATGGTATTGAATTTGATATGTGATTCCGCATCAATTTTTAAGAACAACACTTATCACACTACTTATAAATTCCTATTACATTTCCATTCACACAATCTTTGATAAATAACTAAAAGGAATATTATTAATCCATTCCTTGAATAGAAGCTAATAGTTCAACATCCATAACTTATAAGTTATAAGCTAACAAAAGCTAACAGTTCAACATAAATAACTTATAAAGGCATCTAGTGTCCACCCAACTTAAACAATAAAAGCTTAAACTACCAAATCACCTAAATTATACTGAGAAATCCTTACGCATCCATCACCATAAAATATTTATTCACAAATAAACATTCCACAACAATGAAACTATCCAAAAATCTATCATTCCAATAATAGACAATCCCCTGGAAAACATAGAGTTTCTTTTGTCTTCATAACGGTTTCTTGAAGACAACCATTTTAGAAATTAAAATAAAAAGTCTTTGAAATATCAAGAGAGCCAAATTAAAGAAAATAACATAAAAACTAAAAAATAAACAACGGTCCCACTCCCAACACCGACTCCTTCACTGTCAATTATTCCTGCCTCCTTCTCCTTCAGCAACGCCTCATGTGCCTTTACTCTTTTCTTGTATTCCCGATACTTGGTCACAATTGCGGTGATGTTTTTGCTTCCTGGAATTGTAGTAATCTGTAACCTGGTTCTCCATGTGACCAAAGTATTTTCACACTCAACCAACTTCTGAGATCTTCTCTCTTCTCCACATTTATAAGTCCTCAGGTGGATCTCCATTCCACTGAGTTTCAAGAAGGACTCCCATGTCACTATTGCAGGATCAGCTATTTCTTTCTTGAATATTTCTCTAAACTTTAGAGAGATCTCTTTTATATCTAGAATGTTTTCATTAAACTCATCAGTAATTTCCACTCCCAGAATACAACAATATTCTTTAACTTCCCCTAACATTTCATATAATATATCAAGTGTATTATTAATTTCCTTCACCAAATTATCATACATATTCTATTTTCATTCCAATGAAACAGACCAAGAAGGGTCTAGCTCCTTAGGATTATTCACAATTTTCTCACCAATTAATATCTTCGCATCCATAGAGTTCAATTCTTTCATTTCTTGAGCAAGCACATAGAGACTAGTTTGATCTTTTCTGAGCTACTAAACTTTTGTTACTAACTCCTTCGCCTTATTAACAACGTCTAAAAGAGCACAAATTTATTCAAAAAGAAGATAGCCTCTCTAGATATTTTATCAATCCCCTCACAAGCAGCTCTGGAATAGCTCAAATTCTTTTTAATTTGCTCTATGGTGAGCACATTGATGCCCTCTACCTGAGAACTTGAGGCTTCATCAGATGTAGGAGGAGTGGCCATGGAAGAAATAAAGTTACTCAATGCGAGGACTTGAGATTCCAGTTTTATATTTTCTTTCCTCTGTTCTTTCACTCTTTTAATCAAGGTATTGACTGAATAATTGGCATGGTACACATCACCTTCCAGTGTTGGAGGCCCCATATCAACATGTGTGACTTTGGAGTCCGCCTTTGTTATTTCATCTTCATTTAAATCCTTCACAGGCTCAACAATTTCTAACATTTGATTTCCAGAAGTAGCATCAGCCACCATCCTTGACATCCTCTTGGATTTCTTAGGTTTTGAAGAGCTTTGAAGTAACTTTGAAACTATATCCACTCCAACTGTCATTGTAGGAATATGCTTTCTTTTCTTTTCCACTGCTTTTTTTAGCCATCCTGGGGAGGCTACTACTAGACCATAATCTTCATTTCCACTAATAGTTTCTTTAGGAGCGTTGGGTGTGAAAGGTGGATTATCATTATCAGGCAGAGAAGAGGGAAATTCAGACAGATTCTAGAGGTTATATTCCTTGAGAATTCCTTCAGCTCCCCTAACCATTTGGTTTGTTTTGCACACAAAAGAAGGGGTCTCCAATGGGAAGACATACCCTAAGAGTTTTATATCTGTTGGTTAATAGATTTATCACCTAACTCTATATTCATACACCCATAAAAGGTGATAAATGTAACCACAGTTGAATCGGTAACATTACAACATTACAAACTTCAAAAACGATTCTTTTCTTATTTTTAAAGGTGGCAGCTACCTTTATGTAATGTTGAATGAATGATTTTTTAAACTAATGATGCTTTTAACTAGAAAGACAATAAAGGATGGGGCTTTTAACCAGAAAGCTTCAAAGGTATCTATCAATCTCATTTAAATAGAAATAGAACTTCTGAAAGAAAGATAACTAAACCAATATCACTACAGAAATTTTATTCACAGATAATAACACCACAACAATATAGAAAAATTATATCATCTGTCATCCAATAATAGATATCACACTAGCAAACATTTAGTATAAACAAAATAAACCTATACACCATAACTCAAAGATTATGTATGCATAAACTCCACCAATGTCTTCTATATCAAAATAATAGATAATAGCCAAAATAACAGAGTTTTCCCTAATGAGTAAATCAAAGTTTTCTCTAAAGAACCTAATCACATCAGTTGAACCAATATTTAAACATAGCCAATGTATTTTGTAATGGTTTCTTGAAAGTAACCGTACCAAAAATTAAAAGAAGTCATTAACTTAAAAGTGCCAACTTTAAAGAAAGTATATGAAAATGCTAAAAATAAACTATGCATCATTCCCAACCGCTTCAACTTCATCAAATTTTGTCTCCTCGTTCTCCTACATCTTCATTCTGGCTTTATATTCCATGTACCTGGTAATGATTGCAAAAATCTCCATGTTGCCCAGTTTCAATGTGATCTGAAGCCCAGTTCTCCTTTTTTTGGGAGCACCTTTAGACTCGTTCAGTGTGTCAGACCTCCTTTCTGTTTCAGCTTTAAAATTTTTGAGATAAAGCTCCAGCCTCCCAAGCTTTGAGAAAGATTCTTTAGTCATCGTAGCAGGATGTGCTACTTCTCTATTGAAGACTTCTCTAAAATTTGAGCAGATTTCTTTTGTGTCCAAAATTTTCTCATCAAAATCATCTGTTATCTTCACCTGCAGATCATGAGAGTTCCCCTTGATTTCTCCTTACGTATCCAAATACTTCTCCAACACTTCTGTGATTTCCTTTACCAGGTCATCATATATGTTTATTTTCCATTTAAGTGAATCAATCCATGAAGGATCTAATTCCTTTGGATCACTAACAATCTGTTCATTTACCAACTTCAATCGATCCATGGAAACTAACTCTTTCATTTCTTCTGAAACTACATACAGAATGGTTTGATCCTTTCTAACCTGATGCAATTATGCTATTAATCCTTTTCTTTTATCAACAATTTGAGTGTAGGAAATCATAGATTTACTAATAAAAAACATAGCTTCCTGAGACAATTCTTTAATCCACTCACTAGCAGCCTTGGAATAATTTAGATTTTTCTTAATCAACTGCATCTCAGACTCATCAATAACTCTTTCTTGGGAACTAGAAGCCTCGGTAGACAAAAAGGGAGAAACAATGGAAGAGATAAAGTTTTTGAAATCCAAAATTTGAGATTGCAATTTTACCCTTTCTTTCCTTTCTTCTTTTGCTCGCTTGGCTAAAGCATTGACTGAGTAACTGGCGTGATATACATCACCTTCAAGTGTCTGGGGACCCATGTCAACATGTATGATTTTATAATCATCTGCGGTTATCTTATCATCATCTACATCTTTTAAAGGTTCTGCAATTTCTAACACCTGATTACCAGAAACATCATTAAGAATTCTTGACATTTTCTGAGCTTTCTTGGGCCCTGAGGAAGATTGGAGTAATTTTGTCAGTGTATCTACTCCAGCGGATGTCGTAGGAGTTTATTTCCTCTTCTTTTCTACCACTTTCCTCAACCATACTGGAGATTTTTCTATTAGATTGGAGGCTTTATCACTTTGAACAACCTCTCTAGACTCGCTAGGAATAATTGATATGTTTTCTATAGGAGGAGAAGATTCTTTAGACAAGGGCGGGAAAGTACTATCTTCAACAATATGCTTAAAGATGCTCTCTGAATCTTCTGACACAGGTTTTTTTTGAACATTTTTCTTTTTAAGAGCAGGGGTGGATGGGTTGTCTTGTTCACATATTGATTTTGATTTAATTGATTTCTCCGGCTTTTCACCATCACCCCTAGATTGTGAATTGGCGCTAGAAGACTTGATTACTATCATCGCCGATGATGTACCTCTAGGGACTACTTGGCTAGATCCTTGCTCATTTTTCTGGGATGATTTTGGTTCATGAACAAAACTAGCAACCCTATGCCGTTTTCCCTCCAACCAATCCTGAGTCCTTTTGAGTACTGGTTCGACCTGTTTACTCATATATAAAACTTCATCTTTATCCCAGTCAACTTTGGGATGTGATTTATCAGGAAACTTCTCGTATTCAGGATCAAGAACCATCGAATCTTCAGACACATTTTTAGGAATTTGGAAAGAGAGACCGAAAGTTTGTATCTACTCAAGGGTTAACCTCATATGGTCCCTTCTGAAAACTTCATTTTCATCAACACAATCTTCCTAGAAATCTTTGATTGAAGGTTGGTGTTGATAAGAGCCGGAGGCATACAAATTTTTTCTCACAAAGCCCTTACTGTCAAAATTAGTTCTTACAAACAAGTACTGGAGATTGTATTCTTTGAGAATCCTTTCAACATTCCTAGCCATCTGATTAATTTTGCAAGAGAAAGAATGAGTACCTAACGAGAAGGTATATCCTCACTTTCCCATATTCATGTATTTTATATTTACTATGGTCATTTATCTACAGACCTCCAAAAATACCAATAAATCCTTAGGGTACTTAGGCAATTTAAGTGGAGCCTTCTCATTACCTCCAATTCTCAAATAAGAAAACCTATCAAATTGGATATAAAAACTTCCAAACTTCAACACAAGAGATTTTGATTTAGGGGAAAAACGCATTTCAAGGTTTCCATCCAACTTTCTCGCAGCTTCCATTAAAAAGGAATCATTAACAAGACAATATTCTCCCATCCCAACTTGCCTGGTAAATTACGAATAACACTTATACACAGGCATGCCAGGACTTGGTGGTGCTTGCGATTTCAACCCTAGCCAATAAGCTCTTTGACTAGCAATGATATATATCAAACAAGAACATAGATGAAAGGTAGCAGTCTTCTGAAAGTTAACTAATTGCTCATGCAAGTGAAAGAAAATTATCTCGGCCCAATCGATAAACACACTATCATCACAGATAACTAAAATGAACTGACACATCTAGTCTTCAAATAATTCAACTTGTGCATTCCCGACGATACGATGAAGTAAAGCAATAACATCAACAATTTCTGCTTTAAAATGTGTCCTCTTAAGTTTATTGGGCAATTGAGACTTACCTTTCTTCTTTGATTTTAACCACCCTTTGGCCATAGAAAATTTACACCAGGTTTCATTAGTCCTGAAATATTCGTTAGCTATTACAACATGCATCTCCTTTACGAGTGCCTTCTCTAGAATTCCCAATGCTTGAGAAACAACCTCGAGAAGTTTTTTAGCTACAATGGTTTCGTCTGCGGCCTTGATTTCCCAGGTTTTAGGAATGTACCTTCTCGCACATGCAACAATTAGGTCAACACTCAACACTACTTCTGGAAAACCTCCGATCTGAGCTAGTCCACTTTCAAACACCTTCACATCTACAACAGATTTTTCTTTACTGTCTAGACGTGCCCAAAATTCTTCCAATTTAAAAAGTCTTAGCTCTGTATCCCTCACACCGAGCCAACGATTTTCAATTTCAAACTGCATGAGCTCACTATGCCTAATGAGATGCTTGAATTCCTGAAGAAATAACAGCAGCATGTAGAAGTACAACTGAGGCTTTAACAAATAAGTTCTCACCACCTTCAAGCCATATAAAATGACAAGATGTGTAATCAATGTGGAGTAAAACGAGAATGCAGGCTAAATGTCTAAGAAAAACTTCGCCACCCACGTATGTCATTATTTTTGATAGGACATGCTTTAAATGCGACATTCAATTTCATACCTCGAAAAGATAGCCTTTAAACCTGCATGCTTTTGGAAATTCCTGAAAAGACAACTCAAGTTTATTTTGTACATAGCGTTCAATGAGATATCAGATGACGACGCCTTTGAAAGGAAAGATAAGTCCATTATGTCGTGTGGTCACTAAAACTTGGAACCTCAAAACCAAAGTCTGAAGTTTCAATTTTTTTGAAACCTCTGACCCATTGACTAAATCCACACATCGTAACTCAAAGGTTGCATATGCATGAACTTAAGTTACTCAACAAAGTGAACCAAGTTGGGGAATTGGGTAGTTATGAAAATTTAGAACTCCGCAACAATGCAAAATGTCAAATGGTTATAAAACTCAAAGGCCTAGTGACTAAGCTTTCTTTTCTCTCTTTAGTCTACAACGATACATCAAATGTTCTATCAAACCGTTGAGTAATTTATGATATCAATAATAAACATGTGTTTTAATTTTTTTTTACTTTTAACCATTAATGCGCTCGGATTATCAAGGCCTTTATAAAATGAATTAGAATGTCACATTAATAGCAATATCACAACCATTAATAGGACTAAGCACAATAACACTTAACATTGCAATTGCAAAGGACTTAATAAAATGAATTACAATGTCACATTAATAGCACAACCATTAATAGCACAGTAACACTTCACATTGAAAATGACTTAATAAAATGAATTACAATGCCAAATTAATAGCACAACCATTTACTTTATTACAACTGAATTACAATGTCACATTATTACATAGTACAAATACAAATTTAAGTGCAAGTGTCAAGCTTCTGCTGGATTGTTGGTGAAAACGTAAATGTAATACATGTGTGTTTGAAAATAAATGGGACTTGTCGGGTCAACCATGCACTTTGAATTTCAATTTTTGGTAAACCCTAACAAGAATGACAACTTCCAGGATCAGCCATGGCTTTGAAAATAAATGCATGGGGAAAGGTGGGCTAATCAAATTAGGGAAATGGGGGTTGTGAAGATACAAAATGTACTTATCCCCTTTGAAAATTAGAGTCATGCAAAAGATTAGGGGTTGTAAAATTGCTCCCATCTTCTACTTGCAGCTTCCATGAATTGGGAGAGTGCTTATCTCCATCAGAGCTCCTCATCATGGCTCAAAACCTATCTGAGAAATTAGGTGAACCAAATCAACTTCTTTCCAATTCCACCCATTCTGAACTTGAAGGAAATTGGTCTTTTACTCTGTAACTACATAACTATAGGCAAGAGAATTTAGAGTATCCCTAATAATTCCACATCATCTTCTTCCTGAATCCTATTCCTTATTAACCCTACAAAATGAAAACCCTTATGACAATTCAAACATTGCACTCAAATTCTCAATAGTAAAGACTTTAGCATTCAACAAATGATTTCCATTTTCAGTTGTGCTCACTATCCTTATTTATGGGCAACAGTGCCACCAATAGTGCCACTACCAGCCTGGTCCCTGTGTACACCTCACACATGTCACGTGTGAGGTTAGGTATAATCATGATTCATGAATCATAATCATGATCCATGAATCATAATCATGATTCATGAATCATAATTGTGATTTGCGCAAACCAAAAAAAAACTTAAATTTTAATTGATTCGTGTAACTTAAGCCTTACAGTTATTTAAATGTTTAATTTGATTTAACGTTTGGACTTTGAAAGGATGACAATTGTTAAAATCGCCAGTGCCCCTCAAAGTTCAAACGATATGAAGTCATTACAAATCAAATCACTACTTCAAATTTTGCAAATGCAATGTGATAAATGGCTACTTACTCCACCTTTTTATGCAATTATTTCATAAATAGATAATACTGAATTTCTCAAAGGAAAAAAAACTGATTTGAATAGATTCATAGACACAAAACTCAGAAAATAACTCTTTGATGACAACTTTCTTTTTTCATTTGTATTGCTTTATGTTTTACTTTTAAATCTGCATGCAATTATTTCATAAATAGATAATACTTAATTTCTCTTTATTGTAAATTTATAACCATTTATTTTATTACAACTGAATTACAATGTCACATTATTACTATCACTATTACTAATCCTATTTAATAATTTATGGGCTACTAGTGCCGCTATCAGCTTGATTCACGCAAACCAAAAAACCAACTTAGTCAATTCGTGTATCTTAAGCCTTACATGTACAATTAAAAATTAAAATTTTTAATTTGATTGACGTCTGGCTACATGCAAATTGTACCTCAATCTGACAAGCTGTCAAAATCCCCAAACTCCAGTCAGCACTACCAGTGCCACTCAAATGATATGAAATCGTTACAAATCTTGTTTCATTAAAGCTATGAGTTGTCCAATCAATTGCTTCAGATGTTCAAAACTAAAAGATTGAGAATTTCAATTAAATAAAATGTAATATGTCAAGGCATTGAAAAGAGAGAAATGAGCCTGGATCTCGCCACGTGTTTGCATCTAAGGGTTCTAGTGTTATTTCAGAGGTTTCAATTCGCAAGTTTACTACTTTAGAGATTTACTTCTAGAATGCAACTACAACCGTCCATCAAAAATTCATCGAATGGTCGTGGTTATATTGATTTTCCTTTACATCCTTTGGGTTAAACATTCTTAAGTTTTTAAGCCTTGGTCCTACATTCTTCCTAGGCGGTCCCTCTTTTAAAACCAACTTTTTGCACGTGCATATTTCTGCAACTTAAGTTCTTCTATCGCTCATTGCCAAAATCCAACCCATCGGGTTCATTACCACGATGATGAGCCTTGATCTCCCCACGTGTTCGCATCAAACAGTTCTAGTGTAATTCTAGAGGTTTCAACTGGCAAGTCTACTGCTTCAGATATTTACTTCCAGAATGCAACTACAACCATCCATCAAAAATTCATCGAATGGTCATGATTATATTGATTTCCCTTTACATCCTTTGGGTTAAACATTCTTAAGCTTTTAAGCCTTGGTCCTACGTTCTTCCTAGATGGTCTCTCTTTTAAAACCAACTTTCTGCACGTGCATATTTCTACCACTTAAGTTCTTTTATCGCTCATCGCCAAAATTCAACCCATCGGGTTCATTACCACGATGATGAGCCATGATCTCCCCACGTGTTCGCATTGAATGGTTCTAGTGTAATTCTGGAGGTTTCAACTCGCAAATCTACTGCTTGAGAGATATACTTCTGAAATGCAACTATAGTCGTCCATCAAAAATTCATCGAACGGTAGTGATCCATAATGTCGTGTGGTCGCTAAAAATTGGAACCTTAGAACCAAAGTCTAAAGTTTCGATGTTTTCAAAACTTCTGATCCACTGACTACATAGATGACCAAGAAAGACTTGCAACTAAGGTTAGGAAAAGAACCAAAACCTCGACTTTGGTGAATTAAGATAGGAAAGATGGCAAGGACAATGCATTTATGAACTGAAGATCATGGGCAGATTTTAGCAGGTAGACATGACTGGAGGATCAATGGGTAATTAAGATCGGTACGTGTGGAGTTTGGAAAATTATTACCTCTTGGCTAGGCCTGGAATTTGCCTGTCACTTTACGTTTTATGAAAAAAATTAACTGTCAAAATTTTTTTTAATTTATATTTTTTATATAAAATCTTTTATATTAAAATATTATTGATTTTATTAATCATACATATTAAATATATTTTATAAAATAAATGTTGTTGAATTTTTTATATAGTTTAATCCTTAAATTCGTCTATCTAAAAACATAAATTATTTGTAAAAAGAAAATAAAATTTCAACATGCTCACCAATAAAACCAAATGTTGTATTATCTTGAAAAAAATTAAAGCTGAGAATCACTGTAAACAAAATGCTATAAAATAAATGTTGTTGAATAAATCATATATATTAATATAAAGTGAAATTAGAAAGAATTATTCCAATTCTAAACTAATTTATATTTTTATCATAAACATTATTATATACTTTAGATTTATCTTCATCCATCAACTACCAAAAATTTATTGCAATTTTAAACTAATGCTATAAAATATACTTTAGAAAGAATTATTACAATTCTAAACTAATGCTGTAAAATATATTTTAGATTTATGTTCATCCATCAACTACCAAAAAAGTTGATTAGCCAACACAGTTTCCATTTTCAACATATCAAATTATCCCTAATCATACTCACCTGAAATCTACCCTTCCAACCATTGTTCGTGCCCCAAGGTGTTTTACAATTACAATGCAAATCTAGGCATAACCCCCAAAAACCAAAATCATAGACAAGATTTAGTACAGTATTTTTTTTTTTTTAAAACTTGTACTACTCAAATGCCTTTGATGAATTACCTGTCTCCAACGACTCTATCTCCATTAACGATTTCATCTTCTTCCTCGGACGCAAACCCTTCTTGTCACGCATCTTTGCTCTGTCGATGTCTTTGAGATTCTCTATGACCTCCTCGACCTCCATTAGCTCGACACATATTTTGAGTGCTTGCCACCCGCGCTCCGCAACTTCTCGCCATAGAGCTTTGGTGCGTCCTTCTGGCCACCTGATAAAGAGATGATTTAAATCTGTGAGCTTTGGGCCTCCACCATCCATTCCTTCAACCTTAACAAGCCCAACTCCTGGTATCACCCGTTCTAGAATTCCTTCCATATCCTCTAAAAAATCTTTGTGAACCAGAGTTTTCATGACTTTCCTCACTACATCCACCGACTCTCCTAAGTCCAGACCCCAAGCCATGACCAATGAATAAATATCCATATTGGTCTTGTATCTGTGCTTTAATTTTTCAAAGCCATTACCCAAAATAAACTGAACTGCTTGCGCCACCTGTACATCCTTGAAGAGAAATAAACCCCACAACCACTTCACAAATGCTTTGCTAATGAAAGGGTCCAACTTCCTCCACAATGTCAAGGTGAAACTGGCCTCCATTGTTTCTCTGGTTCACTGGCTTCCTAACAACCACCCACCACCGACCGACTACATGAGATGTGTCTTTAGTACATCTCAATTTGCCAGCCATCTCCATTAATGTCAATTTTGAAACATATGTCCAGCACTGGAAAAAAACCTTAATAAATGCTTCACTTTTTACAGAAATTTTTGCACCTCCTTCGCTTACTAAACAATGTTTAATTTTCCAATGTTTTTTTCTTAATCATTTGAAAATAGGTTTAATTCACCAATGAATTTTATTTTTTAGTTTGAAAAAAAGTTTTAATCGCCAACAAAAATATTTTTTCTGGTTTGAAAACAAGTTTAATTCGCCAATCAAAATATTTTATTGGTTTGAAAATAAATTTTAATTGCCAATGGAAAAAATTTAGTGGTTTTAAAAAAATTGCATTTCGCCAGGATTTTCCACAGACTTTAATTAATATTTTTATTGGGGAGTATACAAGATTCGCCAGGATTTTACACCTTCACCAAGTGGGGGTTTCTTCAAGTTTTCCCATATTTTTACTATGGTTGTTTAAGACACAAATTTGATTTAAATGAGATGTATATCTCAAGAAACACTTGTGACAATAAATACATTCCTTTTATTATTTATTTACATTAAACCATATATTAATATCATATATATATTGGAAGATAATATTCTCTTACAACATTTATATCAAGCTCTAGATATGATCCCATAGAGTTTAGGAGATAATGTTGGATTTAAATCCTTTCTTAATTTTTTAATTAAACCCATTATTTTATTAAATTAATAAATCCATTCTTGTATTAACCCTAGATATACTCCAATCTACCAATGCCAATATGTCAACTCCATAGGCATAAAATTTTCCCTTCTTTATCTCTTGAACAATTGGCATCAAACACCATCTTAGAACAAGGGTCCTATTAGCTCCCAAAAAGTGAGTGGAAAGTAGACCAATCATAACCTTTCATTAAGGTGGAATGGTATGAAGTAACTAAAGTGATCTTTGGATCACAAAGCTATCCCCTAGATTATCATCCCTTAAAAAGGTGGCCAACAAAAGTGTAATACCCCTCATGTTGTTGATACTCTTTGATACTCTTTGATACTCTTATGTGTTGGTTTTATACTTGGTTTGTGATGGTGATCAGTTCACCGACTTGGTTGTGTGTGGATTCATAGTTTGGCTGGTTTGCTACACTTGACATTACTTATGATGTTTGATGATACATTATTACCAGATGTATATTTGTACTCCAGATGTATTTTATATATTGATGTATCACTCCCACGTGTGTTGGGAAGACTTATGATGTAATTTTGTATATGTGATCATTGAGATGTACTATCAGATTGATGTAATGTATTAACATACCATGTAAATCATTCTTGAACTACCATTTGTAAATATTGTTTATGTTATGTTGTATCTGTGGAAATATGTACTTAATATCTTCATGATTAATTTATTGTATTTGTATGTATGGTTTTATATGGATTATTCTTATCATTTTGGTTATCGTTAATGAATGTTTTAAATGTTGATATGTGAATGAATGGATACGTAATTGGTAGATTAATGTTCATTTGTTAACTTTGTCATGGGATAGTTTGGTAATGTCACCTCGTGTACCCCAAGGGACTTTGATGTGCAACTTGAAACATTAGTTATGTTGGAATACTTAAGTGCATTCCTTATGTTTTTTTTAAAAAAATTGTGTTTTTAGTTGTTCCTTTGGGGTTTGCATGACGGGGCATTACAACTTGGTATTAGAGTCAAGTTTGCTAATGTTGGGTTCTCTGGGTAGTTTGTGTCCATTAGGAAACCTTTGTGTTAACTCTTGATCTTACATAACCCTAATTGTTGTGCAGGATCATGACTCGAGGTAGAGGTCGAGGCCAAGGAAGAGGCTGAGGTGGTGGCCGTGGAGCCAACTGCCAAAGTCCATCACCATTGAGTTCCCACGGTTCAGAGCAGGAGGAACGATAGAGTCCTCAAAACAATCTGTCAGGTGGTGGTCACAACCTGGAACAACCTGGTTTAGATGGACAGTTGCAACACCTTATGGGCGAGATTCTTGATCGATTGGGACCCAAGCCAAAGGAGGAGCAGCGGGTTGAGAGAGAAAAGGAAAGGTCGCCAAGGCGGAGGGAAATAGCGGCAGATCAGGATGCAGTGCTAGTTGGGAATATGAGAGACTTGATGAGAGCACACCTGACTACATTTGATGGTTCTGGAGGAGGAATGGAAGTGGAAACATGGTTAATTGATTTGGATTGATGCTTTGCGATGCACCCCTATGGTAGCAATACCAAAGCTTGGTGCGCAGTCATGCATCTGTGAGGCTTCGCATCCACTTGGTGGCGGCTGGAAGAGAAAAAGTTACATCTGGATATCAACATGGTCACATGGGAGCTATTTCTGGACAGGTTCAGGGCTCGTTCCTTTCAGATCATTGGAGGCAACGTAGGGCAGATGAGTTTCATGACCTTAAGCATATGTCGATGTCCATTAAACAATATGAGCGGTGATTCTATGAATTGAAGCAATATGCAGGAATCAGTCATGATGAGGGAATGTTGGTTCAACATTTCATTCAGGGCTTAAACGCCCGAATCAGTGGTGGAGTCAGAGTCTTTGAGCCAAAGACAATGGAGGTAGCGGTTGAGAAGTCCCATCTAGTAGAAGAAAATTTGGCAATGGCATTGGGAGGACACACTGGAGTTCAGATCGGTAGTGCCCCAACATCAGGTTTTGGTTCTAGAGGTGGACAGCCTCAAGTTGTAGGGTCTTCCAGGAATTTTTAGGCACCCTCTAAGGGTGGTTCGCAGCAGTAGCAGCAGTCACAACCCAAACAAAACAAATCACAGTCTCAGCAGGGAGAAAATCTCAGAACAGGAAGAACCGAAGCTGGTAGCGTAATAGACTGGATCGTTTTGTGCAGCCTGCACAAAGAACACAGTTGACACCTTCACGAGGCAGTTTTTAGCAGTCGAGTGCACCTTTTGGTGTTAGAGGATTTGGGCGAGGCACAGGCTATTTCTCATGTGGGAAACAGGGACATATTGCCAGATAGTGTCCACAAAGGAGTACTTCAGGTTTTAGCTAGAGACTAGCTGCTTTTGAGTTGACAGTGGGCGATGCAGGTAGAGCACATCAAGTGTTTGCAGCAGTGGACAATGGTCAAGCAAAATATTAGGGCACTGTGATCGAGACATCAGGTGTGTTGCATGACACTAGTATTTCCATACTCTTTGATTCTGGTGCATCTGACTATTTTATATCTCCTTCAGTAGTAGAGAGATGTAGATTGGTGGCATCTAGGCAAGGCGTAAAATGGTAGGTTGAATTGGCCTCAGGGTCAAAAGTTGTAGTAGAGAAGCTTATACAAGGTTGTAGTCTGGATATAGGGGCATTGACAACTAAGGTGGACCTTCGGATCCTACCACTTGGCTCATATGATGTCATCTTGGGAATGGATTGGTTGAGTGCACACCGTGCCATGATAGACTATCACTGTAAAGCAGTGCGGTGTGTCGATCAATATCCCTTCTAAATTTTACCCTTTTTAGTATATAGCTTATGTTCTTCCATTCTTCCTTTCCTAATTCAAATCTAATATTTAATTCCATCTTTAGCTATTTTTCCCTTCCATCCCATCTCACTTTACCTGTACAAACTCCCTCATATTTACCTATATAAGGTAAATTTCTCTCATTCATATGAGAGAGTGCATATATAATAGAAGCATATAAGATAATAAGATAATTCTTGATTACAAAATATTTGAAGTAATTTAAAGAATTTACTCTCTCCATAAAATAGAAGGATTATTAGGATGCCTCTTTAATTCTTTGCTAGAAGATCCATATCCCTTCCTCTACTAACTTGGGTCACCTTTACAATATTATACATCTCTTTACAAATCCTAATCTTGAATCCTCTTATATAGGCTCTAGCCTCACCCATATAGAATACATGAAGCCTCTTTTCCTTCCTCCCAAATCAATCCCAATCTACAACTTCCCTTTCCATCAAATGAAGTACCACAATGGTAGAAGAGGATTAAGAAATCTATAGATAAAGTTTGGATCCTCTAAGAATCCTAATCACTACAGTGCAAAGAAACTTTAAATATCTTTCAGGTTCTTTAATTTCAAAAACATTTTCATTATAAAGATTCATTTATTTTAGCAATTAGATCATTTTAATTTTCCTAATGACTAAAACACGTTATTGTTTCTTAGTTATTTTATAATTTACTTCCTTAGATAGAATTATACTTAAATTAATTTTTACATATTGTAAATATATTAGGAGGTTTCTTTGAAATATTTTCTCAAAAATAAAAACTCCCAAAGCATGGTGTAGCTTTAATAAAAAAACATATAGAAATAATTAATTACAAGTAAGATAATTAGTTTAGGATTTATTTCATAAAAATGAATTTAAATAAATAAAATAGATCATTTTATGTATTAAACATTGTTGGTTACAATCTCTCAAATTTTAAAAGCTTGAAGAAAAAAGAAAGAAGCTCTCAATTTCATCACAAGGCATTCAACACATGATAACCAAAAAATAAGATAAAATAAGCCATCACAACTTTAAAAAAGAAAGTAAACATGTCAAAATCACTCTCCTTTAACCTTCCTATCTCTTGCTTAAGTTCTATGCTAAATGTCTCCAATGATTAAGGAAGATGGGATATGTTCATTTTTTAATGGAATTCAAGAGAAGGTACCCCTCTCAAGTAATTCTAAGAAAACAAGAAAAGGTAGATAAGGGAGGAGTCTTATACAAGAGAGATTATCTTCTATATATAACCCATTGAAATTTTCCATGCTAGATTCACAATAAGAATACTCTAGCAATCCACAAGATGACACCTAAACATTCTTATCATCCTACATCAAACCTAAAAAAGCAATCCCATAGCCCACCAATAGAACTCTTTCATTGAGGAGTGAATGAAGGTGATGCAACCACCACTTAAAGTGGTCATACCACTATAAATCACTAGGATCTTCTTCCCTACGAAGAGGGTAATTCATTAAATTTCCTCCACTAGATTAGATCTTACAATAGGTCTAGGAACACAATTTGATCCATGCTAGTAGTAAGGGTGTAACACATGTATCATTATGAATCCATGTCTTCTATTTTATGGTGAGTCAATTTATAATATCACATATTTTGGTGAACCTGATATGAAGAGAAAATCCTTCTAGACAAGATCTTTCACTTCTATATTTCTTTCCATTCATCTATTTTCCTTCCTCTCTTGTCATCCCATTTATTTTTTGGTACCCATAATATCATTAATATATGTTGGGACTAACAATGTAATAGAGACATGGTACCTTTCATAAAACTACCCCTTTTCATTCAATTTATATGTCCCATTTGATCCCTTGGCACATATTTCATAATTGTATGAATATAAGGACAAAAACTCAGATGGTGCATGATATGTACCACACAATTTCATCACTTCCAAAAACCTAATTTGGAGGAAATATATTATTCCCTAGATATACCTAGATCAACATGATGGATGCTTGTTTGGTCATAATTTAATCAATATGGTCATCCTATTATAAATTATTGAGACAACCACCCAAATTGATAATGAGGTGAAGTGCTTAGAATATGCTATGAAACTCGTAGCTTCTTAAAATAAAAAGAAAGAAAAAATTACATCTCATCAAGGAGAAACAAAAAAGATTCCTCAAAGAAATAACCAATGGGTCTACTCAGTCCCTACATTCTTAAAAAAATGCACCTCACAATATAGAAAGTGTGAAACATAGGAGAAGACACCCTAGAATTTCTTATAATCACCATATTCAAACATATTAAAATCCTTGAAGTTGAAGCTTCTAAGAAACCAACATAAAAATCCACTCAAATAAATAAAGAACTAAAGTCCCTGATACGCTAACTTTGTACCAACCCTTTATTATAATAGAGATGGTTGAGTAAAACTAAGGGTATCCTAGCTCATCCATGTTAATATTTATACACAAAACAAGTAATGAGGCCTTTTGTTAGACACACAAGACAACTAAGAGGGGGGATAATCAATTGTACATTCAAACATTCAAACCCTCATTAATCTTCAAAACCTTATTATGTATCCACATGAATGTAAAGTAATGAAACATAAACACATTCACAATCATACACCATAGAACACTAGATTTACATGGAAAACCCTAATTAGGGAAAAATAATGGTGAGAATTAACTCACATATATATGAATAACAACACCGATTACAAAAGGCTCACTACCGGAAGGGCTCACTACCCAGGAGAAAAGAATGGCTCACTTCCAAGGGCTCACTACCCAAAGGACTCACTGTCTGAAATAGAAGAGAATAGAAGAAGACTATTACAAGGAGGTTCACTACCTCATAGAAATAGGAAGACCCACCACAACAACTCTACACCATCCATAACCTTCGGCCCATTGCCTCCAACAACTTCAGGTACACTGAAAATGTAGACACCTTCTGCTCGCTACTTTTGGTGGAATTTTAGAATTTAAGCTCGCACTCAGGTCTCAACACCTAATTAGATTCACATCATTTCACATCACACAAAATAACACTTGCTTATCCAACAATTAACCTTGCTTATATATAAACCACGACCTTAAACAACTTCTCTAGCTTGGCCTCAATGAAATGTATGCACCTCAAATGTGCAACCACTAAATAGGTTGGAACCAAAAACTCCTATGGTGGAAAGAAGTGAAGTAAGACCAAACAAAGGGTTCA
This sequence comes from Sequoia sempervirens, assembly GCA_007258455.2. Lineage (NCBI taxonomy): Eukaryota > Viridiplantae > Streptophyta > Pinopsida > Cupressales > Cupressaceae > Sequoia > Sequoia sempervirens. The sequence continues at coordinate 22,498 of VDFB02024820.1, forward strand.
CCAAGACCCAAATATACACTGACACACTATACCATGCTTCCACAAACAACAAACCATCTCTGCAATTAATGCTAGCATGCTAGGTTGGCCAAACCTACACTAACACTAAAAAATAATCTCATTCACACTTCTCTAGGTCAGAAAACACCCTATAGACAACGTGACAACAACACACAACACCTAGGAATATTCCAACATCATCAGAATATTCAACAATGCTGCCAAAAACACTTGAAACTGAGAATACTATCATCCTATGCAACAAACCACATTGCCACAAACATACAACTCACTAACCAACCTTGTGGAACGATTGAACAAAAAATTCTCCAAGGGAAGATATATGTAAGCAATATAAGCACATTCCCAAATCTACAAGACATGAAACCTCAACACAGAGGAATGTGGAGCAATTCCATTTCTCCTAGACAACTTTCTTCACTGGCAACACACTATTAGACACATCTTCCACTATCGCACAATTTAAAATTTGAAACTCTGGATATAACACCTCTAATAATCTCATCCAAACTATACAAGCACATCTTCAACCATGAAGAAATGCAAAGCACAATGTAGAACACAACTCTATCATCTTGTACACTCTCTATTCAAATTTGATCAAAAGCACTTGGAAACCAAGTGAATTGGCTACATCAACAACACCTGCTCAACACCATAACTCCTCAACATGACCACACTAGAGGTTGACATAGGTTGACATCAATGGAAACACTAAAGACAACATAGTGCAACAATTTCCATGTTGACATCAATGAAAACACTAATCTCCAAAAATATCCCCCTTTGTCAGTGATGGCAACATGAGCTTTGAAAACCATCAACAACAAAAGTAACCCTACAACAAGAAACACTCCCCCTTAATTGGACATTCCTTACATTTCAGACTTCTTTCTTTCCCCCCTTTCTTCTTTAGGCTTCATTCTCCCTCTATTTTTTTTTTCAGAAATCACTTTCTCCCATGTTTTTCAGTCTTCTCTCCCCCTTTGACATCAATGGAAAAGGGCAGCACCTACATACTTCACTTTAGGAAATGCATGTAATCAACTCTCTCACTTTCTCCACTACTCTTTCTCTCTACTACTATTTCCATTACTTTCTCCACTACTCTCTATGCCCCTTAGGGGCACAAGATATGCTCCCCCTGACTGCACCAACCAAAGACACCACTACCTACTACCTCTAAGAGGTAGCCTTCATCAGTCCAGGACAAAGATTTTGCATATCCTATGTAAACCTTTTACACATTTCCTCATTTCCTGTAAAGATTATGTCATCAACATACACAACCATAATCAAAATTTGATCTCTCTCAATCTTGCATACCCTTATCTAGAGCTTCTAATTTTTCTTTGAGAAATTTCACCCAAGTCATTCTATAGTAATCATCTATCAACAACGTAAAATACTTGTCACCTTTAGAGCTTCTTGTTCTAGTAGGTCCACATATATCTATATGGACCAAATCCAAAGGTCCTATAGTAGAATATTCCTTAGTTCTAAACCTCTTCTTTGTCTATTTTCCAAACTGAAACTCCTTGAAAATTTCATTGATAGGATTTGTGATTCTTGGTAGATCTCTCACAACTTGAGTAGAGCTAATCCTCACTAGGCTATCAAAATTGATGTGACCCATTCTTCTATGCCATAGCCAACTTTTATTGATTTGAGACATAAAGCACTTAACACCACCACCTTTGAGCTGATAAACATTTCATCTTGTCCTTGTTCCAATTGAAACCAATGTTTTGGAGCTTCCTTTTATGATTTCACAACCATCATCCTGAAGCACCAAATTGTATCCTCTGCTACACATTTTTCCTACACTGAAAAGGTTATGCCAAAGACCCTTGACATAAACTATCTTATGTTTGCCATCAAAACAAATTGAACCTTTTCCATAGATCTTAGTAGATGTGTCATCACAAAACTTAACAAGACCACCATCATACTTTTGAAGTTTAAAAAAATTACTCTTATCACCTGTCATATGATTTGAGCATCCACTATCAATTATCTAGTAGTTTCTTTCCTCTCTTGCATGAAAAGCAATCATCATAGTTCCTTCAATATTCTAAGTTGTTTCTGAAACAATTTCCTTAATACATCTTTCAAAATTAGTAGAATTAGTTCCAAAATTTAAAGCCATGAACAAGCATTCATCACTTCCATCATCTAGATAGTCTGATTCCTCATCATCAGATACACCACTATCTTCTTTAGCATAATAACTCTTCTTGACAAATTTACCTTTGTGATCTTTATGTTTGTCATTTGAAACTTTGATTGGACATTTATAAGCATAATTCCCTATCTTTCCAAAATTGAAACACTTAAAGGGTAACTTACCTCTATATTTTCTCGTGCCCTTTTGCAATCTCGTTACAAAATATGCTTCCACCTCATCAAGATCATCTGGATTAGATTCATCATCTTTCTTGTTGACTTTAAAAGTAGTTTCTTTCTTTGGAGCATCTTTTTCAAAATATCTTAATTCAAAAGTAGTTAAAGCACCAATCATTTGATCTCTATAATATTGATCTAAATTCAGAGATTCCTCAATAACATGAACTTTAGCACTGTAAGATTTAGGAAGAGTTCTCAATACCTTTTTCACTTCACTTTCTTCCAGTTTTCCACCAAGACGATTGATGGCATTGACAATTTCATCCACTAGAAGCATGTAGACTACAATATATTGATCTTGAGACATCCTTAGGGTTTCAAATTTGGCTTTGAAATTATGCATCTTTGCTTGCTTGACCTTATCATCTCCTTCATAAATGATCTACAACTTTTTCCATATCTCTTTAGAATTTTTGAGACTTATCACCTTCACAAGTTCTGAATTAGAAAGCCCACTCAAGATAACATTCCTTTCTTTTCCATTATTCTAATAATCCTTGATCTCATCATCACTTGTTGGAGGAGTAGTAGGCATAGTGTATCTATTTTCAACTAAATTCCAAACACCAAACCCTAATGACACAAGAAAGGCTTCCATCCTGGCTTTCCAAAAAGCATAATTTGTTCCATCAAACATAGGGACCTTAACACCATTCCTACGCACCATCTGGATCTACCTCAAGTGGTTAAGCTTATTCCAAGGAACCACAAATTTGATACCAATTATTAGACACACAGGACAACTGAGAGGGGGGGTGAATCCGTTGTACATTCAAAATTCAAACCCTCATTAATCTTCAAACCTTTATTATGCATCCACATGAATGTAAACTAATGAAACATAAACACATTCACAACCATACACCATAGAACACCATATTTATGTGAAAAATCTAATCAAGGAAAAACTATGGTGAGAATTAACTCACATAAATATGAATAACAACACCGATTACAAAAGGCTCACTATCGAAAGGGCTCACTACCCAAAAGAAAAGAATGGCTCACTGCCCAAAGGACCCACTATTTGGAATAGAATAGAATAGAAGAAGACTATTACAAGAAGGTTCACTACCTCAGAGCAACATGAAGATCCACCACAACAATTGTAAACCATCCACAACCTTTGGCTCACTACCTCGAACAACTTCAGGTACACTAAAAATGTAGACACCTTTTGCTCACTAGTTTCGGTAGTCTTAGGCATTTAAGCTCACACTCAAGTCTCAACACTTGATCACATTCACATCATTTCTCATCACACAAGACAACACACACTTCTCCAACAATTAACCTTTCGTATATATCAATCACGACCTCAAAAAACTTCTCTAGGTCAACCTCAATGAAATGTATGCACCTCAAACGTGTAACCACCAAATAGTTTGGCACCAAAGACTTCCACAGTGGAAATAAGTGAATTCAAACCAAATAAAGGGTTAACTAGGACCCAAATCTACACCAAAATGCTACACCATGCTTCCACAAACAACAAACCATCTCCACAATCAGCGCTAGCATGCTAGGTCAACCAAACTTGTACCAACACTAACAAACAATCTCATTCACACTTCTCTAGGTTCCAAAACACCCTACAGATCAAATGAAAACAACACAAAACATCCAGTAATATTCCAACATCATCAGAATATTCAGCAACGTTGTTGTAACCACTTGAAACTGAGAATACTATCATCCTATGCAACCAACCATATTTCCAGAGACATCAACTCACTGACCAACCTGTTGTAATGATTGAACACCAAATACTATATGGGAAGGTAGATGCAAGAAATATAAGCATGTTCCCAAATTTGAAAGACAAGAAACCTTAATGCAGAGAAATGCAGAGCAATTCCATTTCTCCCAAACAACCTTCTTCACTAGCAAAGCATTGTTAAACACATCTTCCATTGCCGCACGATCCAAAACCTGAAACTCTAGATATGAAACCTCTAAAAACCTCTGATAATCTCATCCAAAGTGCACAAGAACATATTAAACCATGAATAAATGTAGAGCACAATACAAAACACAACACTATCACCTTGTACACTCTCTATTCAAATTTTCTCAAAAGCACTTGGAAACCAAGTGAACTGGTTGCATCAACAACACCTGCTCAGCACCACAACTCCTTCTCAACATGACCACACTAGAGGTTGACATAGGTTTACATCAATGACAATACTAAAGACAACATAGTGCAACAATCTCCAACAATCTCCCCATTGACATTAATGACAACACTAATCTCCAACACCTTCATGCCTCCCTTGACCTCATCATTCTATACAAAAATATCAAATCAATTAGGTGGGATAGCTTCCATACCAAGTCAAACTCAAATAATCCCACTTATTTTTCAAATCCATAACTTAATGATGTCAAGTCATCCTATCTTCCTAAGGTATCAATAATCCAACATAACCTTCCAATTATAACACATACAATAGTATCCACTTGTAGGGCTTGTTCTTGGAAATATAAATCCCTCCACACAAAACCAATTTTTTAGGGATATATACCTGGAATATCTTCAAAAGCCTTTAGATCTGAACATTATTAATATCATGCTACCATGTCCTCTCCTTGAACTTCCAAATTTCAAAGGAGTGGGAGATCTCAACTCTCACATTAAGGTCTACACCAAGTTGGTGCAAGAACTTCTTCCTTAATATGGGGAGGTGGAATTATTTTTTGAAAACCTTAGAGGGTATTGATCTAGATTCATATTACCATATCCAAGAGGCATCCATCCACTCATTTTAATAACTCATTAGTATTTTTATTGTAGAATTTAATATAAAAAAATTAGTTAAAATGGTAAATCAATAAATCCTAACTATCAAGTAAGAGGCTAACAAGATAGTCACACACTTTATCAGACAATGGAGGAAGGTATTCTACTCCTCAACTAGTGCACTAAACATGGATCACAAGGAACAATGTGATCTCTTCCTACACACTGTTAATACAAATAGTGAAGAGGTACTTTAGAAACTCCCCTATAGGTTGTACAAGGATTTCGTTGAGAGCACTCTAAGAATAGACCATGTTACTATTGATAGTGGAAGAAAGGAGTATGGTGCCAATAGAATATTGGTGATTAAAAATAACAACCCATGTGTGCCTAAAATATTAAAGAATAATTTTTTAGCATAACACTAATTATGTTACAAACATCCCACCACCCACTTGAATAATAATAATTATAGCTACAATAACTATGAAGATTGTAGTAACTATAAAATATTGGGAAACCTAAACACTAATGTTGTTAACATCCCCTATGAAGTACTAATAAATAACAACAAAATTAAAATAAGATATAAACAATACAACTTAGCATGATCCATATAAAAACCCTAACAGTGCAACCCTAAAAAATATTTACACATTTCATAAGAGAAGGGGCATGATTTTGAGTCATTGTAGAAATATCAATAGTTTATCTAAAACCTTTTAGAGGAGAAAAATATATATTTATATATATTCTCCATCATCCTTAAAATAATATCAATCAAACCATAGATATAAACACTATCAACCATTTCTAACTAAGATAATATGGTAGTGACAAAACTATAATATAAATAGTAGCTCACCATATGGATACACTCATATGAGTTACTGCATGACTCATCAGATTAGGGGGTGTGATTCTTCAACACTCATCTAGTGTCTCTCAAAAAGTGAATAATGATAAATCCATGAATACAATCCTACACTTACATGATAGAAAACATGGGCCTAAAAGTTTTCAACAAAATTTCCAACCATTTTATGGTGAGCCGAATTAGAATAGTTTGAAATATTTCATTAGCAAGGGTGTAGTGCATGTGCTATTTTGAGTCCTCATATCTATTTTATGGCGAGTCAATTTAGAATATTGTAGAGACCAGCCGAAATGTGATGAACTCTTTATGCTTGTTTCTATTCAATGTTGGTCATGATTTTATGTTAGAAGTTCCACTTAAAATGTGACTTATTCTTTTTATTTCACTTTACACACTTACAATTTCTAAAATATCTTTTCCACCTTTGTTACATTTTTCTCTTTGTTGTGCCATAAAAAAGTGAAACATTTACTTAACTTTGATCTTTCTTAAGGATATTAGATCTCACTAACATGTTGAGAAAAATATCTTTTCCACCTTTGTTACATTTTTCTCTTTGTTGTGCCATAAAAAAGTGAAACATTTACTTAACTTTGATCTTTCTTAAGGATATTAGATCTCACTAACATGTTGAGAAATTGTCTAACCTCTTGTTAGATGTTTTGTATGGCATTTCCACCTCAAACATGTGATTTTAATATAAAGTAAAAACCCTCTCATATTTGGCATACTTTTACGATGCATTTTCCACCTTTATCTAACTTTTGAACTAGCATTGCTCTATAAAAAAATGTGCTTGGGTATTTTAAGTGTTTTATGAATTGAAAATATGCATAAGAAAAATTTATTTCCTTTATTTAGTGATTGGTATAGTTATAACATGATTACCACTTTGGTTGCCCCTTCTAATTGGCTCAACCACTCAAAAAATGAAATTTCACATCTCTCTTTTTGTTGGCATATTGGTAATGTTTTTCTTATGATATATAATCACTCTTGATACATTTCTCTCTTAATTATTCTATTGAAAAAGTGTATCATAAATTTTATTCTTATTTTAGTTCTTTATTTTATATTTTTCTCTTGTATTTGTTAACTGACACACCATTTTGTTCTAGAATAATCATTAGAAAGTTATGACAGATTTATTTTTAAGGTTTCATGGTTTCATGCCTCTCCTACAACCATAGGCCCCTTTCCCTTATGGCATCGCCATTAAAAAACTTATGATTCATTTAATTTTTTAGCTTTAATGGAGATCTTGTTTTTCTTATGACTTAGGACAGGGTAAATCGGCCTAAAATGCACTTTTGGGAGATAAATGAAAATACCAAATGAATACAATTATGTAATGTAACACATGAATCATCAATTTAAAACCTTAATCTGAAAGAATCTAGAAAGTTTCAGTAGATCTGAGAAGGTTATGAATTTATGCATCCATCACCAAAAACCTCTGTTGAGTGTCCTCTTGAGACATATTCGCCCTAGGGAGAATGAGTCTTTCTTCATGAGTTAAAAATATAGTTTTATAGTCCTCTTCCTGGATTTGTACTCTTGATTCCTCGTTTCACAACTGGAAATTCAGAATTAAATTCTGAAAGTGAGTTTCTATGGCTTGACAACAATGTTGTCAGCTTTAACAACTTTGCAAAATTGCACTTTTGATGAATCTTCAATCCTTCTTCAACCTAATATTTGCAACACACACAAGAGGGAATTTTTTTTTTGTTTTTGGTGAATGGGGGTTTGACCAAGTCAAACCCCATTTTGGTAATTAAACCTTGAAATGAAATAATAAAGCATGAAAGGAATCATGAATAAAAAATTTCTATGTTGCAACTCACCAAACCCTTGAGTGAACCCTTGAACGACTGAAATATGCCACATCGAGCTCCAAGGTCTTGATATTGCATGAAATGGGTTGAATGATGATGTGATCTTGATGCTTGAAATTTGACTTGAATGCTTGAAACCTACATTACAATGTTAGCTCCAAAAACATGCATGAATGAAGATAACTTTGACATGATGCTTGAGATCTTGAATGTTGCAACAAATGATTGATAAATATGCTCTTAAACACCTTTGACAATAATATTAGCTTTTGTAAAAAATTCCTTAATGTTAGATGTTTTGAATTGATAAAATAACCATGTATTTATAGGTGATTATCTAATTTCCCAAAAATTAAACATTACAAGCCGACATTTGAAATTTGAATTTGGGTCATAAAAAGGCCACCAAAAACATATTAAAATTTTGAATTTGGCAACTAAAGGGGATCCATTCGCCCAAGGGTGAATGGGTCCTAACCTAAATTGATAGGACCTATTCATTTTGAGGTGTTAAAAATAATAATTGCATTAATTAATACTGATTCCCCTTTCAAAAATTGCAATTAATTAAGATTGTAGATGCATAATTGGGCCAATTAGAGGATTAGTTAAGTCCAATTAATCAAGGGACCCAAACATAGTGTGAAAATGTAAACAAGTACATTTTTTGACACTACACTATTATTTTCTTGACATGGTGTAACCTAAAACAAATTGCAAGAATGCTAGGTGAAAAACTAGATCAAGACAAGATGAATTTCACAATCTAGTAAGGAAGGAATTTAGTTGTTGGTGTGAATGGGGTGTTTTTACTAACTGGTTCATCACCTAGGTCTTATTCACACTGGTTACTTAATTTTAGTTAGGATACACATAGGATACTTATCACTTTATATCTTAAGTGGTTAAGACGCGTGTCATAATCTTATGTAATCATATGTATTACAGGGGTTGGTCTATATAACTAAGGGGCTCTCTTTGTATTCTTAATTTTAATCATTATACATGTATATCCTTTGAAAACATACAAATATTCTTTCATATTTGATATCTCTTGTTCTTTCATTAAAGCTCCTAGATCTTGGGTAGCTACATGTTTAACCAAGTCTTGCATGCTATTGAGAAATTTATACCAACTTTTGCATGGTATCAAAGATTGTGAGATTGTTTTTTACTAGTATTTATTGAGAGATATAGGTTTTGCAAATATTGGTAGATCTTGAAAATTTGAGTATTTTCTTTTCTTGAATCAAATGATGACTTGGAGAATAAAAACTTGATAAAAATATCAGATTTTTGGGATTCATTTTTTTCTTTATATTATAGGTTAATTTTAGAGTATTTTGGTGTAATATGAGCTCACCATTGAGTTTAAGGTCTCCAAGAAAGTCAATTTAACCTTTTGATTTTTCCAAATTGGACATGTGAGGCTATATCTATGTCGTGCCCCTCCATGATTTACTCTTTCATGATGTTTGATAATTATTGCTTTGGGTTGTTTGATTTAAATATGTGTTATTAATGTTGTTTTGATTAATCGAGGTATTAATTAAATTATTAATCAACAAGCATTTTGATAAATTGATATATATGTTGTTCTTGGATATTTAAATTATTAAGTTAAAAAGTAACTCGACAATTAAATATAAAGATATTGATTATTAATGTAGAGTTTTAATTATAAATTAAAATGTGAAAACATTAAAAGGAAATAAAATTTAAAAATAAAAGGAAAAATTATAAAAAGATAATGAACAACTAGTTAAAACAAGTAAAAAGATAGAAAAAGTAAGTTCGAAGCACATGTGTGACTTCAAACTAGTTATTGTTTGGAAACTTGTTGTTTTTATAAGATTTTTATCCACTTCTTATTTTCGAAAAATAAAAGCTTTTCTTGGTTATAATGATCATTTTTGGGGAGGCTTTTCATCTTTGATTTTTGTTTCTGAACGAAATTTTCTGTCCACAACAATATTTATCAAAATACAGATTTTCTATTAAAAAAGTGTTTTCAAAGTGGGTAAAAATTTCTGAAGGTTGATCAAGGATTTGGAGAAAAGGATTGTTGCTGCGATAGAGTTATTCTCGGCACTTCTTTTCTGTCTCTGAAGCATTGGATCTTAGGTTGGCATCGTTTTTACTCTTGTTTCATTTACCTATTATTTGCGAACGATCTCTCTTTCTCTTGTTTGTTGAAAATGATTGTTTGCTATTCGGTATGCTTGAGATTGTGGTAATCAATTGTTTTATCTTATTCTTGAAAATCATAGAATTCAAGGCAGTCGATAGTATATTTTGCTTGATAGACGTCTTTTCATTACTACTGGATATCTGATACAATTCACATTAGTATAGTGCAAACTTTTTCTTGTTTTAGATTGTTTCATTTAACACCACCAATATGTTGAATAATGATGATGCAATAACATGCGTTACAATTTCTTTTTTAGCTACTGCCAGTCATCAAAATAATGCATGTTACATGCATCGGTTGTTTTAAATATTTTATCTTTTTTTGGTTTCCCTATTGATTCCTTTCTTCCAAGGTAGCTAATAATGCATATTAGATGCATGCTCTAGTCTATATTTAGTTTCTTTGTTTTGTTTTGTATTGGGACTGCCCTTTATATTTACTGATAAATAAAATAGTTCGTGAGTGAGCCTGAAAAAATCGTTCTTTGTTTGTTCTCTGTTTTGTTCCTTTTTTCCGAGTAAAGTATTTTCTTTTCTTTCTGTTGTTATCTATCACCTCTTCTCTACAGGAATTTGGCTTGTTTTAGATTCTACATTTAGTATCAAAGCATGTATTTTCTTTTGGGTTAAAGATTTAGTGGTTAGAATTTTTCCAAAGGTTTATCATGTCAAATTCTAACTTCTTTCCCATTCTAGAATTTCATGGAAATGAGTATGATTATTGGTGCATAAAAATGATGACTTTTTTTATAGGAAAGGATTTGTGGGAGATTGTTGAATCAGGTTACCAAGAGCCAGCTGATTGGAATGCCCTCACATCCAATGATAAAACAACCAAGAAGGAGGCCAAGAAGAAGAATTCTCAAGCTTTGTTTCATATTCAAATGGCTCTTGATAAGAGCTTATTTCCAAGGATAGCAGGTGCAAAGACAACAAAAGACGCCTGGAATATTTTAAAGGAAGCTTACCAAGGAAGTGATCAGGTAAAAGTCGTTAAGTTGCAAACTTTAAAAAGAGACTTTGAAAATTTGAAAATGCAAGAATCTGAGAAAGTAAGTGATTATTGTGTGAGAGTTAAAGATGTGGTCAACAAGATGGCCACACTTGGGGAAATTGTGAACAATGAGGTTCTGATCAAAAAGGTATTGCAGACTCTCACTCCAAAGTGGAATCATGTTGCCATTATCATAGAAGAAAGCAAAGATTTGACAACCTTTCAGTTTGATCACTTGGTTGGATGTCTTATGTCTCATGAAGAGAGATTGAAAGATTCGTTCAGAGAAAGTGATGCGAAATCCTTTTCATCCAAATTGCAAATCACAAAGAAAGAGGATGCCATCAGCAACACCAAAAACAATGAAGGCCAAGGTAAAGGTCAAAATAAAAATCATGCAAAAGGAAATAGAGGTAGAGGTGGCTCAAGAGGAAGAGGTGGTTCTAGAGGACGAGGCAAAGGAAATTTTGATAAGAGAAATGTTCAATGTTACAATTGTAATAAGTATGGCCACTTTGAAAGGGAATGCAAATTAAAAGAAGGTAAAAGTGTTAATTATGCTAAAGAAAGTGATGAAAATCCCCCAGATCATTTATTTTTATCTTACTCTAAAGGTGAAACTAGTAGTAAAGAAGTTTGGTATCTAGATTTTGGATGCTCTAACCATATGACGGGGAATGAGAACTTGTTTTCAACAAAAAATGAGAGTTTCAAGTCTAGGATTCAACTTGGTGATGAAAAATCATTGGAGGTTGCTGCAAAAGGAGCTATGGAAGTCCACACAAAACAAGGTATAAAGAGTGTCAATGATATTTATTATACTCCATAGTTAAAGCATAATTTGTTAAGTGTTGGAAACCTATGTGAGAAGAACTATAAAGTTGTTTTTGAGAATAAGAAATGTACAATTTATGATAAGCATCAGGGCAATAGGGTTGTGACTATTGTGCCTATGACAAAGAATAGAATGTTCCCTTTGAAATTTAGTGAACATAATAGCAGCCTTGCCAATATGGCGTATGAGGATATCAGTTGGTTATGGAATCTCAGGTATGGACATTTAAATTTTCATAGTTTGGAGATTCTCACATCAAATGTGTTAGTTTATGGTTTACCTAAGGTTGAAGAGCACAAGGAGGTTTCTGAAGGATGTGCTAAAGGAAAGCATGCAAGGGAGAAATTTTCAAAAGGCAATGCATAAAGGTCCCATCACCCACTTCAGCTTATTCATTCAGATATTTGTGGTCATATGCAAACAAAGAGTTTGGGTAAGTCATCATATTTTATCACTTTTATAGATGATTACTCACAAAAATGTTGGGTGTATTTTTTTAAGGCCAAAGATGAAGCCCTTGATACATTCAAGAGGTTTAAAGCACTTGTGGAAAATGAGAAAGGGTGCAAAATCAAATGTTTAAGGACTGATCGTAGAGGAGAATTTTGTTCAAGATCCTTTCAAGATTATTGTGATATGAATGACATTAGGAGGAAACTCACCACTGCCTACACACCTCAATAGAATTGAGTAGCTGAAAGAAAAAACCAAACACTGGTAGAAATGGTAAGGAGCATGTTACAAACCAAGAGGTTAATCAATTCTTTTTGGGGTGAAGCGGTTGCTACAACAGTGTACATTCTCAATCAAAGTCCCACTAGTGCACTCGAGAAGATGACTCCTTATGAAGCATGGTATGAGAAAAGGCCTAATGTTAATCATTTCAAAGTTTTTGGTTGTTTGGCTTATGTCCATGTACCTGATCAGAATAGACAAAAGTTAGATGCAAAAAGTGTTCGTCATGTATTTTTGTTGGATATAGTGAGGAAAGTAAGGCTTATAGATTTTATAATCCTCTCACTAATAGGCTTATTGTGTCAAGAGATGTGATTTTTGATGAAGGGGGAGTTTATGGTCATCAAAAAGGCCATATGGATAAGTCAAAATCTGTTTCAAATGACATTATTGTTGATGATATTGATCTTGAGAAGCCCACTAATGTTTCTCTTCCAAGTGCTACAAATCCATCAAGTAGCCCCTCCTTAGTTGTTCAATTCCAATTGCAAGTCTAGCTTCAACTCCAAGTTCTAGAAGGTAAGAATTTTGAGACATATTTATCAAAGGAGTGCAAATCAAGCACATGAAGAAAATCCAATAGGTGACAAATTTTGCTTTACTTTCCAAGGCTGATTTTGAACCATCATGTTTTGAAGATCCAAGTACTAATGAGTTTTGGGTGCAAGAAATGAAAGAAGAGATGGGTTCCATTCACAGGAATGACACTTGGGAGCTTACAAAGCTTCCACATGACAAGAAGAAGATTAGCACCAAATGGGTTACAAGATTAAGTATAACAGTGATGGGAGTGTTGAAAGACACAAGGCATTGGTTGCCAAAGGCTTCACCGAGAAGTATGAGATTGATTATGAAGAGACATTTGCACCAGTTGCAAGACAAGAGACCATCAGAATGTTGATTTCATTAGCAACTCAAAAGAATTGGAGCATACATCATATGGATGTGAAAAGTGCCTTCTTGAATGGGTACTTAGAAGAGGAAGTGTATGTGGAACAACCACAAGGTTTTGAAGTGCAAGGAAAAGAAGATCAATTCTACAAGTTGAAGAAGGCTTTGTATGGCCTCAAACAAGCACCACGAGCATGGTATGCTAGGATTGATGGATATTTTAAAGATAATGGATTTCAAAGAAGTAAGAGTGAACCTACCCTTTACTACAAACAAGAAGGTAATGATATTCTTATTGTAAGTTTATATGTTGATGATTTGTTGTAGATGGGTAGCAAATCTAAGATGAAAGATGAGTTCAAAATTACTATGATGAAATAATTTGAGATGAAAGATCTTGGTCTCATGAAATATTTTCTAGGAATGAAGGTTTATTAATGTAAGAATGAAATTTTTATTTGCCAAACCAAATATGCAAAAGATATGTTGAAGAAGTTTGACATGGTTGATTGTAAGCCATACTCCACTCCAAGTGCTCATGGAGTTGTGTTGTGTAGAGATGATGGTGCTGAAATTGTTGATGAGACTACTTACAAAAGTATTGTTGGGAGTTTGATGTTTCTAGCCCACACAAGGCCTGATATTGCATATTCAGTTTCACTTGTTTCAAGGTGTAGACACTGAAAACTGTCCTAAGTCCGCGAGTGTCATTTTTCTTGGTCGTTGTCCTATAATTGAATAATTTTAATTATTCAATTAAGTTTGATCGCATTCCTCTATTAATTAAATATTTTTTAATTATTTAATTAATTCACCTTCTCATCTTTATTCTATCCTAATCAATTAAAATTATTTAATTGCATCGCTAATATATCCCTTTCTTCAATAATTAAATAAATCATTTTTTATTTAATTATTTATCTTTCATCTATAGTCAGATAATAATAATAATCATTATTTGACCTTTTATTCTTCTAAAATTAAATAATTGTTGAAATTATTTAATTGTGTTTCATTC
>VDFB02024821.1:0-15016 GCA_007258455.2 Sequoia sempervirens
TCTATTTCCTCAATCTGATTATCCAATACCCCATTCCAATCACCTATCTCTCCATTTGATAACTCGTTTACCCATTTGAAAAAGTTTGAAAGTAGAAAGGTGAACTTGCCCTGTAGTGGAGCGAACCTACCCTATAATGGGGTGAACCTACCCTATAGAGGGGCAAGTTTGCCCCTCTATGAGGGTAGGTCCACCCTGGAAGGGAAATTTTTCCCCTCTGTAGCAAAAAGTAAGCAAACAGACAATAAATAGATTCATCTTCCATCTCGAGGTAGATTCGGTGTCATAATAATCCTTTGAGAATCAAACCCAAGTAGCTGAACCAATCCCATCATATCCTTCAATCCCATCCTAATATGAGCTTAACTAAAATCCTAATCTCATCTTTAATCTGTTTGAGATCTTTGGATATCGAAACAAGTCTTAAAATCCCTTCATCCATATTCTTCCAATTCATCCTACTTATCCTTTCATCATTTGTCCCCATCTTTTCTAATCTGTATTGATCTAATCCAACATCATGAATCCTTACCCTTCATCAATTCTACCAAAAATAGTAGTAAAGGGAAACCCTAATTACATTGATGATGATAACGAGAGTCCTGTTGATCAAGAGGTATATGAAATTGATCCCCTTGATGCTATCATCGCTAGTAAGCTTTCCCCAATAGCTTTTTGAAATCCAATCCCCCCTCTGAGCTATCTCATTACATCTTCATCTACACCTAATAATGCTCCTTATGTTACAGGTTTGATAGGGGATATCCATCGTATCCTCTCTCTACATCATCTTCTTATCCAACATCCATGTCTTATTATCCCAATCTAGTATTCCAACAACCCTATTATAATTCCCCATCCACATCTTCCTACCTCAATCCTTCATCCACATCTACTCGCTATCTTAATCCTGCATACCAATCTACCTAACCCAATCCTCTTAATTAATTTTCTCATCCTAATCTTGCATCCACACCTTTATATCTTAATCCTGCACCCCCATCAACCTATCCTAATCCAACATCCACATCCTCTTACCCTAATACACCACCCACATCCTTTGGTCCTAATGTACCACCCATATCCTTTTGTCCTAATCCACCATCCATATCCTCTTCTCCTAATTCATCATTCCAATATCCCTAGCTTAACCCTCCTAATCCTCCATCTACTCCTTGTCTTCCATCAAATCTCATTCCTTAATCTAATCCTAATCTACCACTCCATAGTCCTAATCTCCCACCAATCCATAATCCTTCATCTCCTACCTCACCATCTAAACCTAGATTATGCAAATTTCTCACTCCAGAAGTTCTTCAAGGACTTATAAAAAAGAAGACATCCATAACCCCACATGATGAAGTCGTGGAACTATGCCATCCTAATCCATCATCCATGCTCACTAGAGATGAGACCCCCCTCCATCCCACACCTATCATTGATGCTACCACCCCTAGCACCACTCAAACCGTCAAAACCATCACACCCACCGAGTTCGTAGAACCCCTGTCTCCTACTCTGAGAGCCACCAAACCTATTAAAGATAGTCAATTCCAATCCACACCTTCTACTCCTAGACCCACCCAGCCCATCACAAACCTGCAAATCCAATCCACTCCTATTATCATTGAAATCCCCCCTCATGAATTTCATGAATCCTCCACCCTTCTAACTCACCTGCTTGAAGAGCCCATCCAAATACCTCCATTATTATGCCTCCTGCACATGATGAGTCATGCTAAGAGCTTGGTCCAAAGCATACCATATCCCCTCCTCTGCATCAAGATCCTGCCATTCCAACCATTCCACCTAAAGATCATAATCCCTCATCCACTATAGTCCATGATCCCCTTGTCACTCAAGATTCCATTGCTCCATCTCATGAGCCCTTATATCCATCTCCATTGCATGAGCCCTTATACCTACTGCCATAAATCTAAATCCCATCATACCTCCTAATACCTCTCCTGATACTTTACCACTCAATCCTCTTGATTAGGAAGAAGCTACTAGCCCCTCATCTCCATTTGATGATCCTTTGCCATCGCCTAACTATAATATTCCCACACCACTTTTATATCCCCTTGGTACTCTCAAATTATTCCATGGTGGTCTTCTTGTAGAAGAAGAACAAAGCATATATACCACCCATCATTCTTCCTAAATAACAAAAATCTTGTCATGGATCAAATGCTTAAGAACATGAATTATCAAGAAAAAGGTTTAAGACTTCATGAGAAAGGTATTTTAGAGCCCATCCAAATCCAAGAGCATGACTAGACATGTGGTCTTGGTTACATCTCTAAAGACTCACAAGATAAAAATGTTGGTACAACCTCTATCCGTCCTCAACGAACCTCTTCAAAAAGAAATATAGCCTCTTCCCATCGCTCTGCCAAATCATTCGCTACCAACCCCCCTCCTCCATCATATCACCTCAAAACAACCATCCATAGTCCTCTTTCATCCACTCCATCCATTTTGGGTCCCTACATCCATCCATCCACCATCTCCCACCCTCCATCTACTCTGCCCCATGTCTCCTACAGGTTCTACGTCTATGTTAGGACCCTACATCCTAAAATCACCTCCTCCATATCATCTTATTCATCCTTTCATCCATCCAACACCTATCTATGTCTCTCATCATAAACATCTAACTCTCATGTCCCCTAATTAGCATCAACAAAGGCACATACCTACACATCCTCCATCTACACACAATCCCCATAATCCTACCTCCATCGCTCCACTTCATCCATCTCCTCGCACCCATCCCATTGCAACTAAAAGCACTTTGGATGCTAAAGAAAAAATGCATCCACATAAATCACAAGCTCCTCATGTCCCCTCTAAAAGACATGTTGACAAAAAGAAAAAGAAAATCCAAAATCTAAATCCAATCCAAAAGAAGAATCATATCCATTTTCCACAAAGGCCCACCAAAGAAAATATCAAAACCATGTGGATCCTAGAGAAAAAGGATGGCATCCCTTCAAATAAAAAATCTGTAAGAACATCCAAAATTGCTAATCCAAAAGATAATCATACACTCGCTTCATCTCCTCAATCTATTTTGGGTCCTTATGTCCCAAAATTCCCTATTCCATCTCCTCCATTATCCCTACATTCTCCATCCATTAATCCTCCTATCATTTCACATCCACCACCCTATGTGCCAATGTTGGTCCTAAAATCATTGCCCCATCACACACCTACCTCGTCATTTCATCCATAAACTTTCCAGCATCCCATCCATTCCCTTTAATCCATTCTCTTGCATAATTCATTTATCCTAATAAGGTTGTACCAACATCCAACAATTGCTTCACACATGGGCTCTTAATACCTTGTATGAAACCTGGATGCTTGAGTCCTTCCTCCATATCCTTATCGCATATCTTCTAAATCCCCTTATCCATATCCCTATCTTTATCCATCTCCATCTGCTTGCTATCCAAAAAGTCAAAAAAGTCAAAAAATTCCAAAAAGTCAAAAAATATAAAATTAAAATTAAAAAATAAAAAAAGTAAAGAGAAATAATTCATCCAATGGTGAAGACTTGGAAAACAAGATCCTGGGATAAGTACCATGATGAAAACCTGGCAAACAGGCGTCATGTGTAAATCCTCATCTGGCCTTTTCCACACACGAGGGAAACTTCCTGATAAGCATTCACTCCATCCGCTATACTTCCTACTATGCCTTTAGCTATGCACCCATCTTCCTACTATATGTCTTCTTCATTTTCTTATCCTACCATCATATCCCATTTATCCCCAATCTCTCCATCCTTCTTGTGATCTTGAGAGGGGAACCTATCTATGCATGCTTTGGACACCTCTTGTTATACATTCCCTTCATCCATGCTCTATCGTATTCCTTAGTCACCCATCCTATCCTCCTTTTGTCATCACCTTTATCTTCCCATCCACTCATATTGTGTCCCTCCTACCTCATGACACATGACATATTTATAGTGGGGGCACTTATCTCCCTTTGTGACAAAGTCCTTGGAGACATCATCCAATCTCTTCCATCTACCCATCATTATCTTCCTATCTATCCAAACAATCCCTTCCCAATCCTTATCTTCCTATCCATCTAAACAATCCCTTCCATCCCCTATCCTTATCTCTCTATCCATTCTTTCATCTTTATCCTCATCCCATTTCACAATCCCTTGTCATGGGTATCTAGCTATAGGCTCCTCCATCATGCAACTCAATGCCTAGATCAAACCATTGTCATCAACATCATCAAGATGTATTCTTCCATATCCTTTGGTGTTGTTTCTGGATGTATCTTTCCCTCATCAACAACCCTTTGTCGGGATCTTATCCTTCCCTATCCTCAATCAGCTTTCCAATCCTTTATCACTTCTCATCATTCATCTCTACATCGCGCCATCCTCCCAATTCATCCTTTTCTGATTTGGATAACTATCCCATCCATGAGCTTTGTATGATCACCATCATTCTATCTTCTCTAATAGGTCTATGCTTCCTCTCACTATTTGATCCCCTCATTTTACTTGGTCATCTTATCATCCTTTATCCATCCCTTGGTCTTTTGGTCTTGTGTTGAACTACATTGCCCCTGTGCTTTCATGTAGGAAAAGGTCAATCATTTGATCCAACCCGGGGGCTCCTTTGTCCATCCTATCTTGGTGTCCAATTTAAGAGTATCCATGTCTATTTCCACTTTTATCCATGGTTGAGTCATTATCCTTTTATCAAACTACAGGGAGGCTCGGCTTCCGTGGAAGCACTAATGTTTGATCATTTCAAGCCCTAGGTCTCTAGGGTGAGTCAATCTCATCTTGTCTCTCTTGTGTGGTATTATTCAATTATTCCCTTATCTAGCTAATTCTTCATAAGGCGATATCCACTTGTGTTGGTAGATCCAATCGGCTTTGAATATCTTCCATCATATCAATCTTTTAGTTAGTATTCATCATCACGGTCTCAACAATATGTATCCTTCCTAACAGACCTCATCAACCCTATCTATCCTCTTGATCCTATGGAAAAGGACATTTGAAATTGATTGTGATCTTTTGATGCTTTTGGCTTTTGTTTATAATTTGATCTCCCTATCATCACTTGTCATGGTCACCATGATCCATCATATCATGGTGTGCTTTGACAAGTAAGCATAGGGGCATATCTTGATCTTTTCTTTGTTGTTGTCTTCTCAGTTGTCCCACGTAGTACCCACCAAGATCCTCGAGATCTTGTGTTACACTGGGGAATCCCTTTGTGCTTTTGGCTATCCCAATGCCTGGCCCAACCAAGGTCTTCATTACTTTGGGGTGTTGGGATAGCCTTCTTGTTTGTTCTATTTTTTTTATGCATTATACATGAATTAGCCTTGGTTCTCCATACCTTGGAACCTTGTGTCTTATGCTATAGCAGAAATCAGTGCTCCAAAGATGGAAAATTGTATTAGGATTGCATTTCATTTTCTAATCCATTATGGTGCATGTATCCCCCATCCTCTCATCTATCAAAATGCCCCCATCCATTCATCCTTCATCACTCTAGCCCTCCCCTATCCATCCAATCTCTTATCGTCCTCTCTTCAAACTTCTTAGAATAATATCAATTGGTTATTTTACACATCTTGTCCTCCATCATCTTTATTCCTTTCATCTCTCTCCCATCCCAACCCTGTCCTCATCAATTCACTCTAGCACAAATCATCTAATCACATCCTCGGTCTTGTCCAAAGCCAGGTTACAAGCCTCAATCCAATCATCCTCATCATCATGGTCATCCTCGAGATGTATCCTTTCCTATCCTTTGGTGTTGTTCGGGATGTATCCTTCCCTATCCTTTGGTGTTGTTTCAGGTTGTATCCTTATTTTTGAGTTATGGATACCAATCGAGAGGGGTGAATCAGTGTCTAAACTTTGTCAACTTCGACCAAGACTTTTAATTCAGATATCCTTTCTATCAACAATAGAGAAGAGTAATCACTTTGAAAGCATTTATGAAAAGGGGTAAATAAAGATATGACAACATCAACTCAGTCCATTAGACAACTTATGCCAATATGATTTGAGAGAGATATCTTGCATTTTCCAAAACAATTGTGACTGACCATGTTTAACAATCAAAGCATGATGACAGTACAGGTGCAACTCATAAGACTGTGTAAGTGAAGACCAACATTATTGAAACACTTCTTAAACAACTGATTTGAATGCAGCTTTATAAGACACTGTAACAATAGTGCAACAAATGACACAAGAAAGGTATTGAGACAACAAACACCTTTAGCAAATTATTACAATTCTTGAGCTATGAATCAAATGAGAACTTTTATGCTTCCTTTTGAATTAGACTCTTCAACAATGACTTGTGCAAGACATTTCAAAATAAATATTTGCAGAGATGAAGGAACTAACATTCAACAATGTTCAAACTGATAAAAACTATCACAATCAAGAAGCATTATGACATCAAAACAAAGAGACCATAAGACAAAGAATTTGCTGAGTGGAAAACCCTCCTGGGGTAGAAACACCACTCCTAAACTGCCTCACTGGCTTACCTTCAAAAACCACTGCTTACAATGCCTTACATGCTAATTTTTTAGCACCAACTCAAGGAGCACCAACCCCTCATTTAGAGATATCAATCTCAAGGAGCACCAACCCCTTAAATTATATTTTTGAACAATAATAATATCTCAAAGGATTTCTCTATTTTCAGTTAAGCTCATAAAACTCAACTTTCTCATCTACCTTCAATTTTTGTATTACAAAGTTTTTCCAATACATTTCTTGATACAACCAAATATCTATCTCTCAAAATGATAACCAGAAGTATCACAGTGTTCACAACACTTTTTTTTATATGAATTTACAAGTATGTCTATCAAAAGAGTCTTCAAAGAATTTGAGGTCAAAGAAGAATCTGAAACCCCATTTGTTGTTTTTGAATGTGTGCCAGAGAATCAATGATATGTAACTCCTGATCAGTAGGCAATAAATAAACTTTGACAGGGTTATAATAATGCCTTTTATTCAAACTGCAAGAGTTTTACATGAAAACCCAAATCAAGAGCAATAATCTTCATAATAGTTACTAATTTTATAATACCCAAATGCTCAAACATTTATTTCTGAATACCCATAAGCTGAAACTATAATTTCTACAATGAATGAAGAGATTTCCAATTGAAACTAACAAATTTCTCAAAAAGCATGACTACCCATTGTCTAAAAAATCATAAATAGAAAACCCATATGTTGAATCCATCAAAGTAACGATAGGTGAAAGATTTCATAGAGGTATCATTGCCTGTTATGTTTTATGGTTTACCAATCTGTCAAGAAATGTAACCGTTTCATTTCAAAATGAACACAATGATCAATAATAGCATTTGCAAAAAAAATCTGATACTGGAGATAGTGTAACCGAACCAATATCATGCAAAAATGTCTTCAACCACAAAGATTTTTCCAAAAGAAAGACAATAGCGCACCAAAAGCTGTCATTTTCTAAATATAAATACCAAATAATAATACATGTTCCTGCAACAATCAAATAAATACTAGTAAGAATTTGCAGCTCCCACGATTTCCCTTGAAAGAACACAATCTTTTCATGCACAGAGAAAGAACTATATGTAGGTTGAACTCTCATGATGAGCTATTTGTGGAACCATAGAATAATGACAGAGAGGGCTAAGAGCAAATTCAAAGAAGATAGGAGATCACAATGTCTTCATGGCAGCGGCTAGCATTCCATACCCAACCAAATGAAAAACATAAAGCTCATTTTGCCCTAAACATTCTTTTTCCAAAACAATTGATGCCTACTCAAAAGAACATAATGAAGTTTGAAGTCTGCATAAATCAAAAACATAATAATCAACTCAAAATATTGTTGAGTTCACTGTCAAAGTCCAAAGTCTGCCGACCACATTATTAAAATAGACCAAATTATTAGATAATGATGCCAACCACATGATCTCCAAAGGAAATGACAAGTATAGAAATGTATGATGGTTGTCGATGACTTTAACCAATGTCATTTTCAAATTCAATAAGGCCTGATATCATTGCAAGTTAGCCATTTAAAAAAAAAATGATGCCCAAAATAACATTATCTTCGAGCCATACACATTACCTTCACTTATATATTTGACAAGATACCATTAGATGCCAATCAAGGCTCGTTTAATAGAGTCTCCATATATATTGTTGAAGTCATATGCCTTAGTTAGATATGACATCAAGTTCCATTGAGTCAAATAAAGAAATAACCATACTATCTGAAATGGAGCAATGTATCGAAGTATTGAACAAAATATGTGCCATGATCATCAACGATATACCAACTCAAATAATACTAAGTATACCATGAAATATTATACGTGAACGAGTGAAGACCAAGATCATAATTCTAAAACTGAAAAGAGCCCAAAAACTGAAAACCAATACTATAATCCAATTTCTTAGACAAGTAAGATAACATGTATATGCATGAAGCTCAAATTGATTAGTACAATAGGATATGAATGAAAACCAAAAATGAATGTAACCCAAAGCCATAAAATTGTCCACTAAATGCCAAGACCAATAAGCCATATAAAAAAAAAATTCATTAAATCAATGCCATGATAAAGCATAAGCATCCAATCTAAGACTATCAACAAAAAGAACCAATCTGAAAGTGGTTTTGTCATCAAGGACAACCATAAACACAACTGAGATTCAACACTTCCCTCTTCAACATCTCTTTTTATCAGGATGTATCCTCCCCTAACCTTGTGTGGTTTTGGGATGTATCCTTCCCTCTTAAACAACACTTTCATCATCATCATCAGGATGTACCCTTCCCTATCCTTTTGTTTTGTCTTGAAATATCTCATTCCGTCAATGACAACACTCCATCCATCATCAACCCATTTTGGCTTGTAGCTTGACTGTTGCAACATTACCTTTGACTTTCAATCCATTTGTGCTTCTCATCATCTCCCATCACTTATCATCCTTTCTTATCCACCACTTTACATCATCATCCCTTTCATCATCTCATCCATTTTGAGAGCACACTCGTGTTCTCTTGAACCCGCATGTCCTCTCGAGGGGGCATCCTTAATCCCTAATCTTCATCATTTCTTCCTTCCTAGTCACTCCTTTGAATGACTGGGGCATCTTTTCCAATGTAACCATCTTCTTCTAGGTTCTACGTTTTAATATTCTTTGAAATGATGCTACTTCGTAACACCATCACAAAGAGGGGAAAAATGTAGACACCTAAATTTGGACACTTAATTTGTCCAAATTTACCACATTTTTGTCTAAATATCCCCTTATCCACATTAATTAAGTAATATCACTATTCTTTAATTAATACCTCTAAATTTCTTTTAATCCCTAAGGCATCTAACTAAATAATTAAATACCTTACCTCTTTAATTCCCCTTTCATCAAATTAATTAAATAAATATGACATTTATTTAATTCCTCACATGTCACATCCTTTTCCTTAACCGTAATCAACCTCCTAATCTCTTCATTAGGGATGTGCACATGCCTAATCCTTGATTAGGATGTGTCACATCCTCCAACTTTTGCAAGTTGGCCTTTAAGCTTCCTTAACCACAAATTATCTTCTAATCACTAATTATCTAATCCAATTAGCATCTTGATCAACTCTCCCCATCACCCCAGAAATTTTTAATTCATTTTTATTCATCCAAGGCTCCTTTCTTCCCCATGTGAATTTGTAATTCACTTTTATTCCTCCAAGGAATCTTCTCTTCCCCATGCAAGTTCTAGAACCTTTGACTTGTCACATCACATATGCCAAAGTCTTCTAGAATCTTTGATCTATCACATCAAGTCACATGTGGGTAAGTACTTACCTTTTTGAGCACCTTGTTTTATCCAAGGTACTTCTCACTTCTCTTTGGGAACACTGTCTTATCCATAAGATCTCCCAATCATTGTGAATTTTAAACTCACTTTTATTCATCCAACGGATATTCTCTTCCCCATGTGATCATTGAGTGGTCACATCAATGTACTTGCAAGTACCTCCATCACATGTCCTTCTTCCACCTCACCTACACCTCATCACATTCTTGACCAGTTCACATTCAACATGTCAAGATGTGAGGGCTTGTAAGTCTTCAACTCACCATAGCCCTTTAGCTTGGCCTTGGTGGCTCAATATTGACCATTGAATTTTCTAGATAATTCAATTTCCTCTATAAATACCCCCTCTTCTAATGCATTTTACAACACTTAGCCATTTGCACCCTTATGCTACCAAATTGATCACTGAACTTGCAAGAATTTTCACCCATCTAGCCAAGGCACTTAGCCATAAGCATTAACATTCTATCACATAGTTCATCTTGCGTCTAGCCATCTTCATAGTCATCCAAGGACCACATAAGCATTCAAACATCAAGGGCCAACCAAGGAATTACAACACAAAGAAGGTATAATCAATTTTGTCTTCATTTTATTTTCATCTTCTTTCTTTGTGTTATCATTTCTTTGGATAATCTTTGAAGTGTTCCTTGTTTTTTTCTTTATTGCATAATAGTTAAGTTTGCACACTTAGAATAGGTTAAAAAACTAGGCTCAAAAAGTGAAAAATCAAAAAAATCATATAATATGAAAAAGTGCAATAAAAACAAGTAGTGAAAACCTTGCAACAAGCGCTATTTGTGATATATTTGATTTTCCATCTATTTGAGCATGTTGACCATTTTATTTTGCCATCATTCTACGTGTCATCAGAAAACTTCATGTACATATTCTTGCATTGTATTTGTGTCTCACCCTAGACTAGGGCTAAAATCCTAAACTCACTGGGGGAAAATAAACTTTGAGCTTAAACCAACAGACAAACAACAGTTAGACAATGTCACAAACACAAAGGTGACAACAAAACATTCAACATTGAACATACATCAATCATCGAACATATAAAAAACACACATCCATATCAAATAGCTAAAATCAATCAATCAAAACAAAAAAAATTTAAATGGATGATGTTCTTTTGAATCATGGTTTTATCACATTAGCATGAATGTTCAACTGTTGTACTTTGATTTTTGTCATCATATCTCTGGAGCAACTCAATGATGTCCTAGAATAGAGGAGCTAGGAAGGAGTGTTATTTTTCTTTGTCTGTTGTCTATGAGTTAATCATTAATACTGTACAAATTGTCGTGAGACATGCTCTACAAAGTATCATTGATGAAATTCTGAATTTTTGATAGGAACACAATTAACTATTGTTGGTTCACGTGAGAAATGCTTAGTTCATCTTGGTTTAATTATACCTAGATGCTTGTATTAAATTGCAATATCAAAAATCATGGAAGTAGTACTCAAGTCATCATTGTCTAATTATACCATCGATGCTTGTACTCAATTTCAACAATTTAAAGGTTCAATGATGATAAAAGCACAAGAAATTGACTATTTCAATGACAACATTGGCATATTATATTTGCATGGTAGATTAGATTGTTTCCATATTAGACTTGCATCTATATTTATGGGTTTTCCAAGGCTGGCACATTTTTTAAAATGATGTTATCTCTATCATTGAAAGATAGAGTATACTTGACATTAACAAAAAAATTTCTTTCTCATGTAGTTGCATAATCATTTGCATATCATATCATACATCAGAAAACCATCATATCATTACATCACATATATTTGCATCAAGAAAACACAAATAACAGAAAGTGCATTACCTATCATTTACATTCTAAAATTCATCGAATATAGCAATAAAATCATATATTTGCAATTGGAAAACAAAAAAAATAACATACATTGTATCTCATTTGCATAATCATATTCATCCCATATAGTGTAAAAGGATCATGCATAAGAACATATAGAAACATAAATCATGCATCATCATTTAATCATGACATCATTGCATCCATACATAATCATGTCATAATCATATAAGCATCATATAAGCATTATATAAGGATCATAACATAGAAATTAAATGTATCCATCATAGGCATCCATCATAAAATCATATAGACAAAATATAGATGAATAATCATCATTGCATCTCATATCATATAATCTCAAAATCATAATGTCAAAGTATACAATGATATCTAAATGTGGAAAAAGGTACATTAAATCAAAATGGTAGTGACTAATTAATGTTCCAACTGAATCAAAGTATACAAAGGTCTCAAATACATCTCAAATGATCATCATGGAGCTATGTGGTGCTCCCCCCTGACGATGCTAGCCCTATACCTTCATTCGTACCTGATGGTGCTACCCCTAGATCCCTATGAGGTGGCCATGTAACACCCATGTTGGTAGTCCTAGAATGTGTGTGAGCACTGATGGATTGTACATAACTCTCCTAACACTCTGGAGGAACTTCCTCATGATACCTTAGTCTATAATACTTGGCCTCCCTGGCCAAGCACTGTACCTCTCTCAGATAATCAGTTGTACCCGTGCCCTTAGTTACCCTCTGTAATCCCTTGACCACACCCTCTACCTGCTCAACCCGTTGCCTTAGGGTGTCTCTCTCTACCATAAGAGTGGAAATTTGTGCATGTACCTACATCTGTGCCTGTTCCTTACCTGAAGCTGACCCTGTATTTGAGCAAGTTGTCCTTGTAGTGCCTAAACCTATGATTGCAAAGTAGCTATCTGAGCCTACTACTATGTGAAGGAAACCTAATCTACACATGTTATGCTATAGCTACCAGTGATCACCCCTTCTGAGGCACTCTAAAGCCTCAAACATCCTAATCAATTATCTAGATGAGCACACATAGGGCATCTCAATGTTGTCCTCCTGGTCAATGCCACACAAATAAGGTACATGACCATGACTATCTTTAGGTCATCTAATACTCTCCTCCTAGTACTCCATTTTTCCTAGCTTATGCTAGAAAACTAGACCAATGTATGCATGAATATAAGGATCTCCATCGGCCATTGTTCATCTACCATTTGATGAGTGATAGTTAGTATGCCCCATGCCCATAACTACAAGAATGTGACTCTAGGATGACAAATTGGCCCCCTCTTAGATATTAATAACCTCGTGAAGATCATGGTATAAGTGAGCAAGAATGCATGATCCCAAATCATATTTGGTCCCTTGGGTGATCATGATCTCCAAAATCCTACCCCATCTAACTGAAAGTCCCTTTGACCTATGGTCGGTCATGGAAATCCTCCAATAAATCCAACAAGCATAAATGGCAATGTCACATATGCATCGACCATCTCTCGCCATGGAATCTCATAGCTACAAATTGGCTCATCCTCAAACACTCTCTGAAGTGCATTGATGCCTCCTTGCTTAGTGGAATCATAAAAAACTAGCTCTCTGATGATATGAATCCTCAAAGATCTGATACAGGTCTGGTGTCACTGTCATCTCACCAATAGGAAAATGAAAGGTGTTATGATCACTATGCCACCTCTCTACCAAAGAAATCAGAAGTCCTCTATTAATTCTATGCTGGGGCATGTCAAACAAAGAATTCAATTTGCATCATCCAATCACATTTAGATATGGTTGATTTAAATGTGGGATCAAATCCGAAGTCCTCGGGAAGCACTCCCGAATCTGGAGGACTAACAAAGGATCCTATCATCATAATTTATAACAAATTAGCAAATCAATCAATCAATATCAATCAACCTATCAATCTAATCAGCTCTGATGATACCTTGATCAAATCTCGTGATGGTTTATAATTACACCAAGTTGCCTATCATGAGGTCAATCATCACCAATTTATCATTGAACCTCACCTATCATGAGGTCAATCATCATTAATCTATCATTTATCCTCACCTATCATGAGGTCAATCATCATCAATCTATCATTGAATCTCACCTATCATGAGATAAATCATTGTCTATTCTTTCAACATCATGAAACATCATCAAATCAAAAGGCTAATGCGGTAAAAATCATCGAAATCAATAAGTCTAATCTAATTTTCATCAATCTGGCCTAGATGCACTAAAACAGTGTCTCAAAGCACTAAAAACATGGATGTGCTAGAGAACTCTACTAATGCCCTATAATAGGGTCTCTATGCACTAAATTACCATATGAGTCGCTAAATTTCATCAATGCACTAAATCTTGGTATCAATGTGCTAAATGATTGGTTGTGCTACATCATTCATTTGATGTGCTAAAATTATCATCGATATGCCAAACTTATCATTGCACTAATGGAATCTATCTATCTGCTACAAAATTCATGCATGCACTAATTCCTTCTATGTGCTAAAACCTAGCATCAATGTGCTAAAATCCTAACCCTATGCACTAAAGTTCCCTATGTGCTAGAACATAAACCCTATGCACTACATCGATGAACAAATGCACTAAAACAAAAAAAGACCAAATTTAAACATGGAAAAAAATAGAGGAAAATGAAATTCAAATCACGAGAAATTCTTTTGGGGTACATACCAGAGTTCCATATGAGGCCGGGTAGTTGTGACGTCGCACATGCTCAAATCAGTGGGTTTAGATCGAAATCACCATCTTGCTCAATTTGTGCTAGGTTGCTCAATCACTCTCAATTTTAAAAATCAAAATGCACAAATGAATTTCAAAACACATGTTTTAACCTTTTAATGGGTGATTAAGTGGGATTTTTAGTGGGAGTGATTTATTTTATTTTTTAAAGGAACCTTAATTAATCAATTCATCACTTGGCAGGTTCAACATCATTTTTTGGGAGATAAATCATTTCTATAGCATAAAATTTGAAACTCATCATCAAATCATTGAAAAATCATAAAAAATTTAAGAAATTCAAAAAAATCCTAAAAATTCAAAAATTCATCGATTTATCTCCTGAGGGGGCATATATCCATTAATCACTAAAAAATCAGTGTTTGGGGCATCAAAATAAAATTGTCAACATCACCAACAAGTTTTTCTTTGAAGCAATGTGTAAACACATCACTTCAAAAAGAGCCAAAATTTATACACCTAAAATC